>JAJLWU010000002.1:0-88727 GCA_030570855.1 Tardiomyces digboiensis | reverse complement strand
TTGAGCTGCAGGGCAGACATCTTGCACTTTACGACTCGCTCGACCTTGTCTGGCAGGTCCTTTTCCACGTCCTTCTTGAGTCGCCGCAACAGGAATGGTCGCAAAACCTTGTGCAAACGGCGAATAATAAGCAAAGTTTCTTCTTCGGTCAACTCCATGCGGTCCTGTCCACCTGTGTTGGCAAATGGCGTATTGAACCACTCATCAAACGTCTTAACAGAATTGAAGATCTTGGGCAAAACGAAATTTAAAAGTGCCCACAGTTCTGGCAAGTTGTTCTGCAGGGGTGTTCCGGTTAGAATTAGACGGTGGCGCGAGTAGTAGTACTGAGTCAATGTTGATGACAGTTTAGATTGAGTGTTTTTCATGCGATGACCCTCGTCGATAATCATGTGAATCCACTTGATCTTTGACAAAATGGGACGGTCCTTGATAATGTATTCATAAGTTGTGAGGACAACTTGGAAGTCGCCACTCTTGATGATCGTTGCTTGGCCCTTTCGAGCATTGGGGGGTCCCTTGTACACCACTACCTTAATAGTGGGTGCCCATTTTTCAAACTCCATTGTCCAGTTGGTAATTGTACTGAGCGGAACAATTACCAGGTACGGTCCGGGTTGCCTTTTGGCCTCAATCAAATAACTGATGAGCGAGATGGACTGAATTGTCTTACCGAGTCCCATCTCATCGGCGAGAATACCGTTGAGGTTGTTATTGTAGAGTGAAACCATCCACTCAAGCCCACGCAACTGATACTCCTTGAGAGTTCCGCCCACCAGAATCAAAGGCTGTTTGTCGATCTTCTCTTTGACTCTGTGTGCAACCTCATAGTAGTCAATCATGGACTCGTCGTCATCTTGGCTCACTCCCGTTGGCGGTACTGGTTCTGTCGATTGGGCTCGCCCTTCAGCCTGTTGCACTTTGACAGCAGCTGTTAGCGACGACAAAAAGGCATTTGTTTGTTTGAGCAGATGAGTAATTCGAGTATCCTTTGTTTGATCGAGCAGCTTCAAATACGCCACCTCATCGTTGGCTTTGAGTGCCTGAAGACGCTGTTTGGCAGTCCGTTCTGCCTTTTTCGATTCCTCCTTTTCTATCTGATTATGTGCTTGAAGAACTGTCCTTGAAAACAGACTCTGACGTTGCCTAGACCGTGCCATTGCTTTCTTAAAATTATCGACATGATCCAAAATGCCTTGTACGTGTTTGAGTCTTTCCTCGTGCTCGCGCCGTTCCCGGTCTAGACGCTGTTGGTTTTCCAGCTGCTCCGTCAAACGCAGTTCGTGTGCTGTTTGTGCGTTTATTCGGCGAAAGTTTGCCCTGTTTGTAATGCTATCGGCCACCAGGTCAGACGTGGGAGCTAAACTGTACACAATATGCTGTCGCATTGATTTCTGTTTAGTGAGCAGGCGTAGAGCCTTGAGTTCAACCACGGCTGATATCTTGAGGAGATCATCGTGATCACCGAGAGAGTCGTCGGGCTTGAAATCTAGTAATTCGGCGGCGTCCATTTTAACCGTGTTGATGTTCGAAGGGAGTCTCTCGAGTTCCAACATCCTCTGGGTTATTCTGTTTGAAATGATGGTCTCAGCCACGCCCTTCACTGATTGCTCCCTCTTGATCTTGAATTGACTTATAAGATCTGCAATAGGCTGCATTGCATGCGAGTAATCTTCTGTCTCTTGTGATGGTTCGAGCGGTGGCTGATCCGTTCCATTTACTAAGTTGACCTGATAGCTATTGTTTGGCGTGGTGGTTGCAAGGAGCTGTGCTTGCATATCGGCTGTCAGGTCGAGGTTCCGCGACAGCAGGCCGTAGCACTGGAGCTGGAGCTTGAGCAGATTCAGGCGTTCTTTCGAAACGGTCTTGCGCTTTTCCTGGAGCTGCCGTGTGCGAGTCTGAAATTCTTGCTGTTGTTTGGTCAATAATCGTAGCATTCTACATATTTCTGACAGTTCATGGTGCGAGTCTTCCCTGACGCCCTGTGACACGAGTGCGTTCCATCGCTGGCGTTAGTCTACATCACTCAATAATAAGCACAACCATTAAAATATACCATTAAAAGAGCCTTGAGATGGCCTGGATGTGACGGAACGGCAACAGTTCCTTGATTTGTCGCGGTCGTGGTGGAATTTTGCGCTACACCAGTAGTTGGCAGCTTTGCAGCCGCGGCCGCTACCGGTGGTGTCAAAACCATGACTCGCGGTCAATAATGCGCGTCGCTAACGTTGAGCTGAAATTTGCAAAAATTAGATAAACTCCCACGCGACGGCTGACAGTCGTGGGCCTGTCCACACCCAATAAAAATGACCCTGTTTTTTTGTAGCTCACAGTACCAGCTTTTCGGTTCATCCGTCCCAATCACGCCGCAACCATTTTAAATGTCGCACGGTTGTGATGGTTGTGCCAAAAGAGGTCCTGCATATTTTGCATATATGTAATAAGTTGTAGGGGCCACGTTGCATGAGACACCAACGTGCAGGCCAGTTGTTATTTGTTGTTGGATGAACGGGTCAGTTGTTGGAAAGGGACCAGTTATCTCATTGGGAGAGCGACGAGTCATTTGATCCCTACAGATCACCTACTCCAAGGTTTAGATTAGTTTATCAACGAGTGCCGCCTGTTGCCGCCTCAGCCAACAAGTCAGCCGACCCGCTGTGTGCTCTGCAGGTGCAGCGGGCTTGTCGACGCACAGAATGGCGTCAAAGCGGGGAGTTGTTTGTCAGTGTTGTCAAACGCAAGATGCAGGGGGCCCGATGACTGAGCGCAGAGAATACTGGTGCGGCGAACCCAACTCCACACGAGCCAGGGGAGGGCACACCGACAAGATACTTCGCAAGTTATCAGTGTGGCATGGTCAATAACAATAGCTGTAGACAAGCTTGTAACTAACTGATGGTGGTGCCGTGTTAACTAAGTTTACGCCACTCTAGGTGCTGTAGATTCGATTGCAGCGGGTCACCTGAGGTGCGAACCGGCGGCATGAAAAAGCGGCCGCGGAGCTACCAAAGATATCAACTGCACCCCCCTTATTGGTCCTCCTTATCTCGCATTGGACCATCCTGCATCTAAAGTTGCATTCACATACTGAAAGATTGACGGGCAAACAGTGTCTGGCGGCGGCCGGGCTACTACCATTGTGCACGTGGGTTTTTTCAAAAAATGTATACATTGATTCTAAAATGCACAAAAGTATACAATACAATAGCAGCAGTAAAAATTATAGTGTCGTAGCGTCATAGCAATGGGCAAGTCCAGCTTGCTGAAAATAGCATGGTCAAAAAAAATGTGATATGGTGCCGTCAGGAAGTCGCATTAACCTTGGACGTCGAGCATTTCCCCAGAGCATAGCCAACGGAAAACAAAACGGCAACCGCGGCCCAAAACTTTGCGGAAGACGCATCTACTTTGGGCACTCTAATGGTACCGTGGCTGTCAAGGTCGGGCTCGTCGGGTTCGTTGTCCTTGATATCCGGAAAGTAGGATGTACCGCTCTCAGTGGGCCGGCGCACTCGATAGTTTGGCGGCGGTGCACGTTGTGAGTAGCGTTTCCCAGACTCAAATGCCTCTAACTCCAACGGACAAGTCAGATGCGTCTCAGTGTCGGGAGCGGGTTTGGTCATCTTGACATGGCCGCCATCATTCGCAACAACCTGGTCATGACTATCATTAATCGATCTGAACGGTCGGTCGTCTACCACCCATTTATGTCGAAAGAGCCTGCTTCCACCGCCACTGGTTGACAATCCCCACGGGGCTCCTCCGTTCAAATCGGCACAAGCCAAAAACATCCGTCGGGATTCCCTCGTAATACAGGCACTTGTACTATCTGCTGTCGCTGTCGATGTGGTTGTTATCAGTGTTACTGTCGGTGGGGATGTTACATTGTCTCAACCGTTTGTATTTATACAGCTGCGCCCCGGACCGCGCCCCGGAAGACAAAGCGCTGCTGGCACGGCTGAGTACACAGTTGCAGCGATCGGCATCCGTTTAGTCCAGCAACAATGGGCGCGTCGGGGGCCGGTGGATCCAGCTGACGTAGCAAAAGGAGTGCGCAGCCCAATGTTGTTGATAGTGGCATTGAGTCCCCTCGACTGGAAATTGATAATTAACAACGAGTTTCCAAAAGCGACAGCAACAACTGGGCTGTGTGGGTAGTGGCTCTACACCAGAGTCAGATGGTCGCTTAACCATGTTCCTTACAAGACACCGCACTCGGTGCAGTCAGTAACCACTAATAGCCACTGGTTTACGACTGTTCAGGCTCGTGTCCTACATGTGAGGTCCCGCCTGAGATCGGTCAGGGCCCTTATGTGACGAGTCACAATGATGCGACATGCACTGCCTTCCCAGGCGGGGGAGCCTCAGTGGATAAGTCGCGTTGGTTGTGTTGAAGAACCCATCTGGGAGAGCCTGGGGCCAGCCAATACTAACTATGGCATAAGCAAGCACGGTTGCGGACAGGTGAAGTCACCGCAAGCATACGTCATCGCAACGTCAACGGTTTGCACTGGCAAAACGGGAGGATCTGCCGAACCCCCCGCCCAGGTGCCTTGAAATGGAAAAGCTGTCTGCAATGGTTTCCAACTTGTCAGTGGCAGTTGGTCAACGGTTGGCTGGGATGGTAACTAGAGACCCCTGCTGTTGCGCCCCTGTTGTTGCACCCCTAATGTTGCAGTTTGTGTAGAGTACGGGGGGATGTGCGGGACCACAAAGCATACCTCGAATTGGTTGGGATCGATCGATCTCATTTATACCAGATAGCGTTTATTTTTACTTAGGTCCACGCGTCAAGATAACCAACACAAGCGCTGCACGTGGACCGCGGTTGCGCCAAGAACACAATGTATTATCAAACATTCTGCAACTCTATGCAACGAATCGCGCACCCAGTATGCCGTCACCACCGCTGTAGCACAGATTATCGAAGAAGTCAAAGTGATTTAAGCGCTTCACTCGACTGCTTATCTTCAAGTGTATAAAATGCAGCATACATGAATCCTCACACGTGGTGTAGGAGCTCTCGCAATTCTCGGTTGATGGGCGTCGTGTGTGCTAGGCAACGGCGAGCACTCTGGCAGGACGACTATCATAGGCAGCTGCTTGCTAGGAGCTCATCAAAGGCTGAAAAGGTTGAGCAGCTGCAAAGAATGTCGTGTCGGCTCAAATTAAGTGAATTGTGACGCGTTAACGTCCCTCACCTCAATTGGGGGATTTGCCAGTACGACTGGTCAATGTCCATTGCCGCAAACCAGTCCGCTGCCAGCTCGTCGCCCTGGTAAAACACCAAGGGAAACCCGCTCGCCAACTCATCTGTATTAAACTGGACCGATCCCATACCTTCTGGAGTGAACAGAGTAGAATATGAGCCGCCACTAACGATTGATGAGTCGGCAGAAAGGGCAGGAGACGCAGCTCCAGGAGCGTTAATCTTCATAACTCCAAAGTACGGCACTGCAACTTCTACAGGTCCTTCGCCTTGCCGTGTTGGGTCCGTGAGCAGCTCCAAGACCAGAGCGCTCTGGCTTGCTACACGGCAGTCTAGGAGTTCGCTCGTCCGTTTCAAGCTGGCAATCAGAGCATTGATAAGACTTGCATCCTCTATCGTGTCCACCGTCGCGCTGCCAGGCATGTATAGTGACCCGACAACAAGACACATGCCCGCACTGAATGCGAGGAAATCCATGAGTTCACAGATTAGTATCTCCGCACCAGGAAAGCTGCGGAGCCGGACATAGCTCCTAATCTGACTC
The DNA here is from genome assembly GCA_030570855.1 of Tardiomyces digboiensis. Classification (NCBI taxonomy): domain Eukaryota; kingdom Fungi; phylum Ascomycota; class Dipodascomycetes; order Dipodascales; family Trichomonascaceae; genus Tardiomyces; species Tardiomyces digboiensis. Next base: position 82,974 of record JAJLWU010000002.1, on the reverse strand, counting down.
CGGGCCGCTTCCAGCGCCGAATGCCTGCTGTGTTCGTAGCGCCGATCGTGTATCGACTTGAGCATGTATGGCATATGAAGGAATTTTAGTAGCGCTGAGAACAAAAAGCAGCTCACAAGTTGGTAGTACAGTTCCGGGAATGCAATGTCATCGCGAACCTCGTTCCAAGAATCCGGGAACAGTTTTCTCGTTTCTTCCATGTCCTGGTCGATCTTTATGGTTGTAGCGTACGACGCATCATGACTGTTTTGGTCTCGGTCGATGACGTCCTCAGTGATTAGAGATACCTTGTACAGGATCTGGTGGGGTGTCGCAAAGTCAAGGCCCAGCGGCGTACGTGTGAGCGATGAGCCGGGTGGGTTTTTGGTCGCCGAAGGGTAGCCCAGGATCAAAGCCAGTTGGCGCTCCGCTTGCCAACATTGCAACCATATCATCTTGTGACAAGAATTAGAGTCTTTATTGACACGATGAAGTCCTAAGATTGTCGCGCAACTGATGGCGGCTCTTGCGGCCTTCCATGCACGAGCCGGCCGCCCCATGTTGATGAACAGCTTGTATTGCAGTAACAGACATTGAACTGTGTCCAAGTTGTCATCCTCCACGACGCTTAGGACCCTGTTGGCGTGATTCAGATATGTCTGGACCAATTGCTGCCTATCTAGGTGGATCGCACCATGGTCGCGCACCCACTGGGTCGGTGTCTGTTGTATGCAGAGTGCGACCCAAAGCAGGACTTTTAAAAACGTTGGAGACGATTGGTTACCGTCAAGAGCCTGAAAGATGTACCGGTCGCTGTCTTCGGCCGCCGCATATTGCAGCGTCTGGCTATATTGTTCTCCAAAGTAGAATTGGGGCCAGGTAGGCCAGTATCTTCGAGTTTCGCAGAACATTGACTCAAGTATCGTCCGATCTAGCAATTTCAGCGGAGCCACCAATGGCCTGGAGTGTAAATTTTCAAGTATATCATCATCTTTGACCGTCCCATCAGATTCCTGGATGAGCAGCGCATCGCGCAAAAGGTGTAGCAAAGGTGTATTAGACGGCGTCGAGGCTGTACCACCCGACGGCGCAGATGCACTCACCTCGACCTCCTCCTGTGATTGCACCTCGACCACCTCCTGTGATTGCACCCACGACGACGGCGGACTCCTCTCGACTGTAGCATAAAGCCGTTGCACTAGACTCTCGAGCTCTCGTAGCCGCAATTGCTGTGAATCAGAGGTAGAAGACCCGGCAGTTTGCGGCTTACAGGGCACATTGTGTAGCGTACAGGCTTCACAGGCACTGCTACCCGAAGGAAAAATGCACCGAACCTTTCTTCTGCGACACTCTGCGCACGACTTGGTGCCTAAGCGCATGGGCTTCGCAGCATTTGGAGACGGTTTGCCAACGCGGAAAGAGAGCTCGGAGGCATCGGCATGATACATGACGCAACACGCAGCTTCTCGAATGTCTTTGTCAAACGGCCGTTGCCTTGATAGCAGGCAGCAAGTTGTTCGGACGAGCTCGCACTAATTCGGACAAAGCGTTTAGTAGATCAGCCCCGCGATCGCACGGCTCTGCACACATCGAGATTCGGCTATATGAAGATTCGTCCGAATTCGGCCGAGCAGGTTACCAGTCTGACAAATGGTTGCGATCACAGCCGAGTCACAATTGTAAATCTGAATTATAAATCGGCTGCGCATGTTTTAGATCGAGAAATATAAATATACTCCATTTAGGCTTGTCGTAAGAACCACTGCGAATAGTACAGACAACGATACAACAACAATGTCCACCTCACTTGCCTCCCAATTGGAAGAAGTCAACAAGGGCGTCGCCCAGGCACCGGAGAACGTCAGGGAAGCTCTCGCAAGCGGTCGAGCCGATGCTGTCGAGAAGTTCGACCCGACCAAGGCCATTCAGCCAGGCGAGAAATTGCCTGAATTCTCGCTGTCGGATGCTACTGGAAAGAAGGTATCTTCTTCGGACCTGCTGAAGAAGGGAGCTATCTTGATTGCTTTCTACCGAGGCGAATGGTGCCCGTATTGCAACCTTTGGCTCCGGGCGTTTCAGAAGCGCTTGGGCGACTTCGAGGCAAAGGGCGTCACCTTTGTAGCCATCTCGCCTGAGCTGCCCGACACTTCCTTGACAAACGTCGAGAAGAACGAGTTGGCGTTCCCTGTTCTGTCTGATGTGGACTTGTCATTTGCCAGAGAGCTTGGCCTTGTGTGGAAGCAGCCCGACGCCCTTCGTCCGATCTTCGATGCTTTTGGCAACGATTTGAAGAAGAGAAATGGCAATGATTCATTTGAGCTTCCTGTGCCCACAGTGCTGTTAGTCGACAAGAGCGGAACCGTCAAGAATGTTCATACTGATGCGGATTGGGTCCGCAGACTCGACCCGCAGGTTACTTTGGACTGGGCTAACGCACTCTAAAGCTACAACCCAAGCGTTCTTTTCAAGTAGTTGGTATAGAAATGATCATGGATGTCTTTTTTCTACTTATCGTCTCATTGTAATCACGAGCCTAACGAAACAAAGAATCGATACGGCGGTTCACTTGTTCTCCAAATTGGGTCTGTACCGATGTTAGAGAAAGCGCCCAATGACGTCACCCACCTTGTGCTTGCCCGCACACAGTGAAATGGTGACAACGGCGATTATGGGTCCAGTTGTAGGACGGTCAGTCGAGAGAGGCATCCGTCTCTTGTTGTAGTGGGCCGAGCCGCCGCCGAGCTGTACTACGGCCTATCCAGACAAACAATCATGAAACCCGAATAGCGCCGACCCTATGCTTGGAGCACTCGTATATTGGGTTATCTTGTAGTTGTGACATGTAGCGTTTTGATTCGAAACGTCTAGCAGAGCAATATATCCAGCCCCAGATTCGCATCAAAATCAGTCTCCTTCAACGGCCGTATACCATTTTTGCGTCTGGCAAGTCCTTGTTGCAATTTGGTTGGTGCTTAATAGTATAGCACAGAATCTCGAAGCGCACAGCTGTCACCATGGTCAACCTGCAAAGGCGAGACTGAGCAGCCAATCAAGTCCAATAAAGCAAAACACTCATAAGATTAATAAAAGCACAGCTCTACACGTAACCTCGTGACAGATCATGACAGCTCACGTGTCTACGAGACGACGCGAAGTGCAGCTGTCGAACGTCGACCTATAGCATACCCAGCACCAAACGAAAGGCCTGCCACAATTGAAATTCCGGCCGTAGCCAGCGCAATAGTGGACAAATCCGGCGACGACGACGACGCCGGCACATCCCGGCGCTTCTTGCGACGCGAAGAGCCAGAAGACTTTGAGGCAGTTGTCGACGAAGATGCATAACCAGCCTGTCTCTCCATATCGCTCTCGGCAATAATCCTTACCGAGTTGATATCGAGTCGCCCACTAGGAGTACGCCGTGCCTCGCGTGCGCTACCAGGCGACTCCTTTCCATGCCCATCTCGTCGACGGTGCCTAGACTTTGTCGCCAGAGAGCGTAGTGACGTTCCCAAGTCGAGATCTGCTATAGTCTGGCGACCAAACATGGGGCCACCCGCTTGCGACCACCCGAGTCGCGGCGACGACGAGTCATCTTCTTCTTCCTCTGCACCATAACTTGCCTCTAGTCCCTCTTCTTCTTCTTCTTCTTCTTCCTCCTCGCCTTCCTCATACGTAGATTCTGGCAAGACCATGCTGTCTCCGCTACTTCCATCCCCATCGATATCAACGTACACGCGGTCCTGTATCGTCACCTCTTCGACGACAGGTGCAAATGCTGGCTCGTCTACATCAATCCATGAGCCTGTTGTCAGCCCTAAGCTTGCATCTCTAATAAATCACGCCTGTCTTGCTTTTGAACTCACTACCGTTGCTTGGTCGCTAGCAACTAACCACAACCCAGCTACGCCAACGCACAAAGCAACATCTAGGTGTGTAACTTCTACTTACTGTCTGCAGACATAAAGGGAGCGTAAGTCGAATCGCCTCCATGATCACGGCGACGAAAGCGCGTAAACGCAGCGCCACGCGGCATCTCACGGTCCATGGCGAACAACAGTCTACCAGAACTCTGCTGACTCCTTTACTGAACTAAACCTCCCACACAGCCTACGTTATTTCTCCCAATATCCTTGTAGACCGCAAGCTTCCTGGTCGCTGTTGCTATAGAGCGTCTCATAACCAACTTTTTGTAGTCAATAACCTGTGATGGTGCAAGCCGTGCGAGGCTATCACGGGTTAGGTTCTCTCTTGTCAGTTGACACAGACTTTCGCGTTGTCCCCAGCCCTGTTGCGGGGCCCAACCAGCCGCGACATTGCTAATGCTAGATACGGAACGTGTCCGTACGAGCTAGTTTATTAATGTCGTTGTTCGTGGTATCGTGTTGCGTTGCCAAGCCGGGTGCCTTGACCTGGCCCCACTAGGAGTCGCCAGCTCCAAGATCACGCTAAGACTCCATGGCCAACAATATGAGTTAAAATCCGAGCCGGGATGCTGTCACTCCAACTGCTTGATTATGATCAAACTGATGCGCGCACTGCCGTGTGTCGGCATTCCGTGTGAGGGGCACGTTTAGTCATAATCGTGCGAGCGGGGCTGTCATACGGCTTCTGCGCCTGGCTCTTCTTCTTTTGGAATACCCATGGACGATAGTTATATAACTTGTGTGCTCGCCACTTCAATAGATCAAACCTCTATCTGGCGCACTCGCGGTCACTAAAAAAATTTCAGCCGTACTTAATCCCCTGCATTTGGCCTTTGAAGGGCGGCGCGTACATGAGTCGATTTGGTTCTAACAATTCCACCTGATCATAATAATGTAAACCTTGTCAGTCGGGATACCACGTGGCTCTTATACTTCTTACTCGTCGTCTTGTTGTTGATCCTTGTCTCGTGTCAATCTTAGATCATTCGCACGTTTTTCTAGCACGCGACTCCACAACAGAGAGAGCACTTTGTTCAGTAGCGAATCTCAATTATTGTTCTAGCCATTATAGTTTAGATTGCCAACAAATACTGGCGACTGCAGAGAGACCGTCATCTCTCAAATGGAATAATGTTGGTCACATAGTGTGAAATTTCCTATCCAGCATCCAGAAGTCTTAGTCTTTCAACCACAAGTCATGGTTGTTCGATTCAAGACTCTTCCTCCTAAATTGGGAACGGGTATCATATGGAGGTCAAAGCATACAATAAAGCGCATCCTGGAGACTCGGCAAGTAGGAGATCATGTTGAGGTAGACGGCTGGATCCGCTCCTTGCGGAAGATGAAGAACGTCGCGTTTGCAGATGTCAGTGACGGCAGCAGTGCCGCGTCGATGGCAGTCGTGATGCCACCCCACATTATAAACAACCTAGCTACTGGTGCCAGTGTAAAGTTCAAAGGCATCTTAAGGCAATCCCCGGCAAAGGGACAAGCAGTTGAGCTCGAAGTCGTTAACGAGAGCGACATTAAGCTCTACGGAAGGGCTACAGCTGATTATCCCCTACAGAAGAAGTTCCACACCCCTGAATTCTTGCGGAAAATTCCACAATTCCGATGGAAAGGCGCAACATACTCGAGCGTTTTGCGGTACAGATCATATGCCATTCGTCGAATGATGGAGTTCTTTGAGAGCAAAGATTTTGTACAGGTCAACTCGCCCATTTTGACGTCTTCCGATTGCGAGGGTGCTGGCGAAGTCTTTAATGTACGCTCCGGTAAGGATGAAGGCTTTTTTGATAAGCCAGCGTACCTCACTGTGTCGAGCCAGCTTCATCTGGAAGTGTACGCGGCGGCACTAGGTAGGGTGTGGAACTTGGCACCTGCGTTTCGAGCAGAAAAGTCAGATACAAATCGACATTTGTCTGAGTTCTGGATGCTTGAAGCTGAGCTGGCGTTCACTGACTGTCTTGACGATGTCATGTCTGTTGCCGAGGGCATGATCAGAGCAGCGGTGCCAGTTGGAAAAGCTGCTGAAGACCTCCTATTGTCTCGTCGATCTCCCGAACTTCGCCAGACTCTGAGCAAACGTTGGGAAATGCTGTCTTCGCCTAACAAGTGGCCCCGTATTTCCTACAGAGAAGCATTGTCTATCTTGAAGGACCAAGGCAAAGAAAATGTCACTTGGCAAGAGGGTCTTTCCACAGAACATGAAAAGTTTCTCGCAAAGGAGGTATTCAGAGGTCCCGTGTTTGTTACCGACTATCCCACTGAACAAAAGCCATTCTACATGAAAGCATCGATAGATTCTGATAAAACGGTTGCCTGCTTTGACTTGTTGGTGCCTGAGATGGGAGAGCTGATAGGTGGAAGTCTCCGCGAAGATAATTATGAAGTTCTTGTTGCTTCTATGGAAAATCACTCGATGGACGTTCAGGATCTTGATTGGTATGTTGATTTACGGAAGCAGGGCTCGTTTCCGCATGGTGGTTATGGTATGGGTTTTGAGCGACTCGTTTCGTTTGTATGTGGTGTCGAGAACGTTCGCGAGGCCATTGGGTTTCCTAGGTGGTATGGCTCTTGCGTATGTTAGAGCAATTGTTTCGTTTGCCTGCTACAAGTTTTATTTGCATTTTTTTTTTAATTCTAATGTTTGGCAATACTCCGCTCTAACATCTTCTAGTATCTTCAATAAATAAAATGCTCTAGCTCATTAGTTTATTCAGTTATGCCGCCATCCGATTTCCTCCATGCAACGATTAAAGTGATGTCTTGTGCTCGCTTTTTTCACGATAAAACCATCCTTCTGACCGATCTTGGTCAGAGCTGGAAATTGCATCACACGGTGCCAACTCCCGAATTGCTCGAAGGCGATCAATCATATATCCCGCAACAGCTTCTGAAATGTGTTCTAGATGCTTTGCATACCTCACCGAGTGGCCATAGCGAAAGGCTCCGAATATAGCACATGTAGCGTTTCCACCGTTTTTAAAATATTGCCATGTCAGGCAGGTTGCGTTCCTGACACATGCTTCGCGGCATTGAACCCGACTCTCATAGGGTCTTGGACCGGTTTCTCCGTTTGAAGACAGATCAACTTCGTGGCCGAGGTCATCTTCCTCAGCAAAAAGTATTTTTTCGTCTTTTGCGAGATTCCACCAGTTTTCCTTCTCTGGCTCCATGTATGGGAGATAAAAGTCACGGTATATGTCTGCAAAAGTGATCAACGAGTTCCGTTGAGCACGTCTCGATAATTCATATTGCAATACCTCCTCCCATTCCAACCCCGTTCCGTGGTGAAACGTAGTGATTGGTTGGCACCACATTTGCGGGGTGATGCGCAGCTTGTAGTGTGGATCGCCCCGAAAAGCAGCGTTGTGGAATACTTGCTGTTTAGTAATATCCCATATGAGAATACCTGCCGCCAAGTCTCCACAACACTCTTTGACCATAAGCTCCTCATAATCGCGCACCAGATGTCGATACGAGCCAAAAGTCAAGTCCATGATCCGCTTTGAAATTACCACGCCCGAACCGCCATGCGCAAACCATGAATATTCCGAGCTGCCTGCCGCAGAGCCCATATAGATGGGCATTTTAGGGTCAAGCATATTGAGCATCGCCACAAGGGAGTCCACCAATAAATAGGTATCGCCGTCAATGAAAACAAACCACTCTGCATCAGGTGCAGCTTGATAAGCGTGAGCCAGCATCGGAATATTTTTGAAGCGGTCCAGAGCCCATCCCGTATTGTTGACCATTTGGTTTCCGTCCAACCAATATCGCTCCTCGCGGAGCATCCTCTGCCTTCTCCACATCTCAAAGTCCTTTGAGGTGTGCAAATCGTCGGAGAGGTGCTCAAGCACGTCAACTATCTCGTATCCTGCCATGGACCCGCCTCCATCTGAATACAAAGCAAACCTTGGCACACGAGTAAGTGTAGTGTACAGGTGCCTCGGTAAACGGTCCCAAAGAACAGAATTCCCAGACTTTATCATTAAGAAAATCTTGTCCGCCCCACGAGCATAGTCCTTTGGGACAGGATATCTCAAGTCCAGAGCAGGTTTGTGGCACCGTGTGGTGTCATTTTGGGTCACTTGTAAATGCGTTATTCCACCTCCAATCCTATTCCACGTTTCCACCGCCATGCCATTGATAATGCTATCCTTTGTTGGGTACTTGCCATCATCGGCTATTTTCTTCTCGCCTGGTAGTTTCTGGAATTAGCAGCTGTTGCTCAGTGCATATCAACAGGCTTTTTGCTTCGCTTACCGAACTCTTTGTAGTTCGAGCATACTCACGCCCTTCAACAAGACAAAGAGAGCCATTTATTACATCAAATCGAATAGTACGGGGGATCTTGAACCTCTGCGACAATCGGTCTTCCCGGTCGTTTATAACTTTGGGCTGGCTGGTGTCGAACCAAAATATAGAGCACAGCGCTAAAAGGTACAGCAGCCCAACGATGGCCCGCGTTGTATTGGACCGCCATGGCGCGGTCCTCGGCGGTTCCATGTCACACGCGTGTGTCTCAAACTATTTTGCAGCAATGGTTTGAATTCCTCCACTTCTGACATGCGGAGCTCACTTATGCACGCAAGAAATGCAACATTTCATCATCAAACCCAACCAGCCGCTCGGGCCCTCTAATGCCGTCGGCACTCGACGGCTGGGTCAGAATGCGTGGCCTCTTGACCGTCAGTGTCTTGTTGCAAGTGGTCAGTGGTCTAGACAAATACACTTGTGTTTCCGATACCAAAAGATTTTACCTATGCTTTTAGCTATGGCGCTTGCATATCACGGGCCGCCGCACCCGCGGCGTGTCAGTGTTGTAGCTGCAGGATCCATACCAGAAGACTGGTTGTGGATGGCTGCTATTTGTCCCTAAAATCTATATGCTACATGGTTTTGTCATTGAATCGTGACGTCGTGCATATTGGCCAATTGGACTTGGAGCATATTGCTTCTCTAGTGATTGCGCACGTAGCAGATGCGTGAAAAGTTTGCAAACCGAAACCGCAGATGGTTGCATGCAAATTGTTAATAATCAGTGGTCTCACGAAAACCACCCAAGACGACGCGGCATGGACGACAAGTAGTACCCAGATACTGCCGCACATAGTACAAGCCCAACGGTTTCAACAATATCCCGCGGCAGCGCTCCAAAGATAACTTCGTTCAAAATAGCTTCGTATTTAACCAGTGGTGGTTTGGCCATGAGATGCGGATCAGCAGAGTAAAACTCAGGATAGTATGAGACAGTTACTAGTCCGGCCCTGTCATCATAGCTGAGGTTAAACTGCGTGGGCTGTGATGCCGGCCAGCAAATACGCAATTCGTACATTCTGCTCTCTACTCCATCTACTCGAATCACATCCTTGCCAATCTCGGTAAATGTGGGTTGTATTTCGCGAACAAGTCGTTGGTTATGGTCAGAAACGGTTCCAACCGCCTGTTTCGTCGCTCCAGAGTCTCCAGCACTTTCTCCAAACATAAACCGTATCTGTTCCGTATTTGCTGACACTAGCGTGGCGAATAGTGTGGCTACGATAGCCAATAACGATCTTTGCATTTGATGTTTTGCGTTTTAAGCTCCTTGAGCCACGTCGTTGGTCCTTTGTTGCGAACGCGGAGCGACTGACTGCAACTTATCATGAGTCGTCAGTAATGCCCGGGCCGGTAGACTGCGGCGACGTGGGGCGTCTCTACATCGCACGGCTATGCGGGGATGGCGGTCTTTTGGCCAAATGATAGCGATTCACACCTTTTCGTCTATAAAAACGCTGGTAACTCGGAGAAATTGCTATACAGAGGCGTCTTGCTGGTGGCCATAATCTTGTGCTACTAGTGCTACACACTTTACCTATGATGACAGCCTGCATTCAGCGACTCGAGCCTGTGAGTCGATCAATTCGAACGAAACTCGCGTAGTAATCGGACTCCGTAAACGTATCTCTGCGGCACGATACGTCATTAGTCTTGCAAGCTGAGGTTCTTCTTGTTGATTCGATTTTCTAGCAACTCCAGTTCTTTTTACTAATAACAGCCTAGTGATTTGCCACAGGTCACGACTGCATCGAGACATTCACCCTCAAAATCTCAAAACGCCAATTTGAGGGAATATATGGTGCCTTGGCTCTCGGCGGCTTGCGAATCGATGCCTCGGAGTGAAAGCCGCATGACCCGGCACAACGTTGTGACGGCACAGCAGACTCATTAATCGTAGATTAATATCACGCAAATAATATACGATAGCACGGACTCTGCTTAGATTGAATATCTCTATTCCGTAACTCAGAACCCGTGGAACCCCCCGCGCAATCTAGTCGCCGGGTTAGTCACACAGCCGTACGGTTGGGCCGTACATAGAATCGGGTTTCCTATAAAACCAAGGGTTGCAAGAGACCGAGGAGCCGAGCAATGACTGGAGCTCAAGTAATAGCAAACTCCCTCAAGGAGTTGGGAGTGACTCATGTGTTTGGAATTGTTGGAATCCCCGTGATTGAGGTTGCAGAGGCTTGTATTGCAAAGGGTATTCGATTCATCTCGTTTAGAAACGAGCAGGCCGCCACATATGCTGCGTCTGCTTATGGATATCTGACTGGCAAGCCAGGAGTCGCCCTTGTCGTGGGTGGCCCTGGTGTCGTTCATGCTCTGGCTGGTGTCGAGAATGCAAACGCAAATTGCTTCCCGATGATGTTGCTGGCCGGGTCGAGCGAGACTCATCAGCGTGCAAAGGGCGCATTTCAGGAACTTAATCAGGTGGCAGTCATGAAGCCATTTTCCAAATTCGCCGAGCAGCCATCGACTGTACGTGATGTCCCGCGCCTTTTGGAAAAAGCATATCGCACTGCATACTTTGGCCGGCCAGGTGCGACGTACGTCGACTTTCCCGCAGATATCATTCAAACCAAGGACTTGAATGATGTTGACTCAACTAGTGATCCTGGGGACGCTCCGCGAACTCTTGGTGACCCGCAACGTATTAGACACGCTTGCAACGTATTGCGCGCCGCCAAGAGTCCGTTGCTGATTGTCGGCAAAGGCGTCGCTTATGCTCGGGCCGAAGACGTTGTCCGTAAGCTCCAGGCTGAGACTGGGCTTCCGTTCCTTCCGACCCCTATGGGAAAAGGTGTTATCCCAGACGACAACTGTTTGAACGTGAGTGCGGCACGCTCTGCAGCTCTGAAGGCGGCCGATGTCATCTTGCTGCTTGGAGCACGACTAAACTGGATCCTACATTACGGTGAGGCTGGCAAGTTCCGGTCAGACGTTCAGATCATTCAAGTCGATGCCGCTCCAGAGGAGCTTGGAAACAACGCCGGTAATCCTCGACTTGGAATCGCAGGCGACGTTGGCCTGGTGGCTCAACAATTACTCGAGGAATTACATGGCTGGCGCGCACCTCCAGAGCTAGAATCAGTGGCATCTATCAAGGTCAAGAACCAGGCGAAAGCGGAGACGATAGAACACGACGCCACGACTCCTCCAAAGTATCAGCCAGTTTATAGAGCCATACGTGAGACACTGGCCAAGGTTGTCAACAACAACCAAAAAGTTGTCTACGTAAGTGAAGGAGCAAACACCATGGATATCTCGCGAACTTCGTTTCCTCTCAGCTATGCGCGCACCCGTCTTGATGCAGGTACAAATGCCACTATGGGAGTTGGTATGGGCTATGCAATTGCAGCAAAGGCAGTTCATCCAGACGATATTGTCGTCGCCATTGAGGGTGACTCAGCGTTTGGCTTTTCGCTAGCAGAGATTGAGACGGCTGTGCGTTCTAACTTGCCGATGGTGATCTACGTCATGAATAACAGTGGTGTTTATCATGGGGTTGATCCGTCACGATATGACAATGTGGAGCACACTCCGCTGCCATCCACTGCCTTACAAAAGGACTCCAAGTATCACGATCTTGCAACTGCATTTGGCGCTGACGGATACCTTGCTACGACTCTGGACGAAGTTCGTTCTGCAACTGAGATGGCGGTTCGGCGAAACCGCGTATCGGTTGTAAACGTCATCATCGATTCGGGCAAGGATAAGAAGCTGGAATTTGGCTGGATGGCTTCGGCAAAGCCCAAGGCAAAGATTTAACAGTAGGCTCAGTAACATTTAGGAGATGCATTTTTATGACCAAGTAAATTTTGGTCCAACGTTTATATTTAGGAGATGCTTGTTTTTTACCGGCAGTGGTGCGATATTGGATATTCAAGAGCCCAACATCCAATATTCATGACAATCCGTAGACAACTACACAGATAGCACAGAAATGAGTAATAAATAATGTTCTATATGCAAAAATATTCCATCTTTTGTCAAAGGCTAGGAAGACTTGCCGTCCTTGCCCTTTGCGCCTCCAAAAAGGCTCCCAAACCAATCAACAGTCGACGACCAGGCATCAGAAGCTGCTGACGCGGCTGCTGATCCCATTCCAGCAACCCAGTCATAAATCTTGTGACCAATATTCTTGCTAGTTTCGGTAGACGAAGGTGCTGCTGAAGACGCAGTCGGAGTAGCAGCCGACTGTGGCTCATTTTCTGTTTGGCTAGGCACGTCAAAAGTCTCGTCAGGCCGATTGACAAATAGGTCATCGTATGTCGAGTGCAAGTTAAGAATCTCAGTGTGAAATGAAACACCCGGGTACGGTTGGGGGTCTCGCCAGTTGAGCGGTAGCGTAATCAATGTCCGTGGAGCAGGCGCACCATCATTGGCGCTAGGTACTAGTCCCAAGGTGTCACATAGAATGTTGTACACGTCGACATTCGGAATGGGACTGTACATTGTGCTCGAGTCAAAGTACGGGCCCTGCGCCAAGAATATAGCCCTCATAAGCGACTCGCTGCTGTTGTAGCCGTGAATGCCCTTTGGAGCGAATTGGCCGTCAGGCATCTTGGACAGCAAGTCACGAGACGTAAAGGCCCACCCAACACTGGGAACCAACCATACTGGAGCCATACGCGAATCGTACTGAGATTTTGTCTTTCCACCAAAGTTCCACTCTCGCGGCAATTCCTCCTTGAGGTAAACCTTCCATTCGCCGGTAGACGGCTCCTTGGCTTTAATATCTTGGTATGCCTGGTGGACATCTACGCCATCATTGAATCGAAGAGCCACGAGCGGCCAGCCGTCCATGTGCTCAACCATAGTCATGTCCACTAAATCCTCGGTGAACAGCAACCTATCATTGGAAGTGGGAGCCATGCCATGATCAGACAAAATGACCAGGTTGACGATATCGTCAAGGTTGCGGGCATTGATGCTGTCAATAATTGACCCTACTAGACCGTCTACCATTGCCAGCGCGTCCTTGAGCTCATCACCAGAGATTCCGTACTTGTGGCCAACTGTATCAACCAGGGGAACATATGTCAAAATGAGCTCTGGCCGCTTGTCTAGCGATCCAACGTCGAGCCACGACATAACTCGATCGTGCTTGGCAACCAAGGTCTCGCTGCCGTTAAACTTGTCAACCTCCATTGGAGCACCTTCATCCCACTTGACCTCGGAACCTGGCCACATGTGCACTGCGGTCTGTACTCCTTGAAACGCAGCCGTCTGCCAAATTGGTTCGCCACCCCACCATTCCTGGGCCAGGCTCAAGTCCGGGTTTGTGTTTACAAAATGCTTGTTTGTCTTTTTATCGAAAAAGGTATTGCCAACGATACCGTGGTGGGCTGGATACATGCCAGTAACCAAAGTCCAATGGTTTGGAAACGTCGACGACGGAAACGACGGGGTGATGTAAGGGAATCCGCTCCCGTTGAGGTATAAATTGTGGAGGTTGGGCGTGAGGTCGTCACTCACATAATGGGGGTGGAACCCGTCGAGTGATACGACAATGGTTGTGGGATAGAATTCATGGGTGCCGTTTGTAATAGGCGTTTTGTCGACTGGCTTTTTGGGAGTACCGTTTCGAGACCCGTCACGCGGGGCCCACAGGACATTTGTGAAAAACAGCCACACTGCCAGGGCAAATGCAATCACCACCAAAATGTGTACTCGGCATATTACGTGGTTGTTTCTGTTGCGGCGACGAGGCTGCCGGGTCTCCAAATCTATCTCGATATCAAAATCCAAGTCCGAGTCGTCGCTGGCCACGCTGCCTCTGTGACCGCCCCTTGCTCCTCCCGGCCCATTAAAAGTCTGAAGTCTGTGGGGTTTTTGGCCGTCTCCAGCCATGCCGGTTGTGCTGGGGTCGCTCGCAAGCATCCTGTAGTCGTCTCCGCCAAACATGACCTTGCGGCGGGGTGGTAACCATTTCTTGGGCATTATGCTAAACTTTGAGTTGCTTCCTTGACCGTTGCTAGTCTTTCCTAGCGTGTTAAGCACCTCCTCGTCGGCACGAAGCAGACTGCGATCCTGGTCTGTGACGGCTGCGCCGCCAAACACAATGTCACCGTCGTCGTCGATCTCGCCTCCAGCCGGTTCGTCTATCGAATATCGGTTCGACATTTTTTTTTGTTTTTAAAACAGGTACCCAAGAGGCGCTCGTGTCCACTGGTTCCTGTTTGGGTGTTTCAGAGATCCACCGCAACGCCTCGTGTTGGCCAAGCTTTGGACGAGCCTTGTATTTTTTTGATCATCTCCCACGCGCGCGCCGCGGCGGCGGCGCTAGGGCAAGAGCCATAGCCGAGCGTGCCAGCGCATAGCGTCACGTGATTTACTATAACTTTGTTGTATAAGGATTTTTTTTACAGGTGTACTCAGCACACTAAGTCCTTATTGTTTATAGTATTTACCAGCCATCGCGGCGTTCGTCGTAACGCTCTTCGCGGCGCTCCTCACGACGCTCCTCACGACGCTCATGGCGCTCCTCGCGACGGTCTTCATAGCCGCCGCCGTAACCACCTCCGTAGCCACCGCCGTAGCCACCGCCGTAGCCACCATTGTCACCACCGTAGCGTTGGTAGTCAACTGGCGGTGGGTGGTCAGGGTGCCACTCCTGGCGGTCGCCGTAGTAGTTGTCGTAGTTTCCAACCGCCTGGGCTTGCGCCTGGTTCCTGGTCTGCTCGCGGTCGAGGTAGTCAAGGCCCTTTGTCTCAAACATTTTGTCGACCTCGGCACCGGCGATGCCAGCCAGCATCTCCTTTGCGAATTGATGCGACACCGGCTTTCCCTCGCGGCGTTGGCGGTCCTCAAACATTTTGGTCTGGGGTTAGATCCTATTATTCACAATACCAAAACGCCCCACCTATCGTTTACAATACTCCATCCCGGAACAACGCCACAACCAATTGGGGATCCTCTGGGCTACTAGCCGAGCCAACTTACCGCTGCAAACGAGGCAGCCCCGGCGACGACCTCGTGAGAAAACTTGGCCTCGTGGTCCTGACCCTCGTAGACCTGCTGGTACGATTCTTCACCAAATCCAAACATTGTGCAATGCAAACTGTGAAACTGGCGCCTCGGGGACGTAGTACGTGGCTTTTTATAGTGGGGCTGCAGGGGCGGACGACGTGTGTCAACACTGCCCTAGCCACACTAGAGTGAGTTTTGGTATGTTTAAACACCAACGGCCGACAATTGGTGCAGAACTCCATGAATACTGTAAATTCTTTGTGATGACACGCTCAAATGGGGCAGATGAGTCTAGTAGACTTGGCTGAGACTTGGCTAGCGTCTTGTCCTGCAAGCAATGGGAGCCGCCGAAATTAAAGTGATGCGACAAAAGGCAGCTGGCAGCTCCAGCTCCAGCTCATCTAGGATGACCTTTGGCTTGGATTGAACATTGCTATTTCTAAAGGGGTCGTTTTGGCCCCAAACCAGTCGCGTAGGGGAACGCACCTGTGGACTGTTTCAGACTTGCAGCCGCCAATGCCGGGGTTATGTTAGCATTAAAAATGTGATTAAAATGCGATTTGTGGTTTCCAACGGTGCATATCTCAAACTATGCAATCTTATCTAAAATTATGCATTATCACCTCCATGATGTTAGTTACCATGATCAGGTAGCCCACAGTACAAGCCCGGCAGTTTGGCGACCAATTCTCAATGGTGAGTCTGGTTTTTGACTACATACTGTAGCGTAGCAACAATTTGCCTACTAGGTAGGCTACTCTCTCTTAAAAATTATCAATTTCTGCTACCACACTAGACAGCAAATCGTTTCGATGCCCACCTTGAAAGGAGACACCGAGTATCACGTGCCGTGACCAGTCGTCTGGGGTTGGGGCGGTGCCCTCGCATATACAATGCTGCCCAATAGACGATAAGATCTTGGGCGGGTGGCCGTTCAAGAGTCATCCACGGCTACCTCTGTGACGCTCTGAATCGCCGTACAACAGCTGTCACAGACCAATTGCCATAGGACAAGCCATAGGACAAGCCATAGAACAAGCCATAGAACAAGCCATAGGACAAGCCATAGAACAAGCCATAGAACAAGCCATAGAACAAGCCATAGAACTAACTGGGCCTAGCGGGTCACACGGCAGATGGTTTCTAAGCCCATCTCAAAGGTAAACCATATCACACAGAGCGCCACGCGAAGGCGCCGCCATGCAACAGACTCAAACGCGTTCCCCCGCCGTAAAATGCTGCGAACAGTATCGATTTCGGCGATCGCACAACGCAACGATTACTCACGGGGTAAGGGCCCGCTTGGCACGGCACGAGGCAAACCGTCGGGCTATTTATGCTGGCATCTCCCCATTGCCTGGTCACAGCATATCACAAAGTTTGAAAACCAACAAGTCAGCGCTTTTCTCATTGGGAAGAGCCGCGAGCTACTGAAAAAAAAAAAAAACCACTTTAGAAGGGTACTAGAGTATCCGCGTACTTGAAAGGTTCACCACTACTAGGTTCCTTTGTGCGCGTGACCAGCGAAAGACCACTTCGTTCCGGAAGAGAGCTGTTGCTGCTTTAGACAACAGCCCCATCGCCGCGAACGACAGAGACAAGCCTCACCGGGTAGCCTCCACGACAAGTCAGCGTTGTCGAGTTCGTCAGCAGATCATTTAGTTGATTTTTTGCTTGGTGAACCACCTCCGTTCGACTTCGAGAACAGCGACCCAGTTTATTCTCCAAAGGTAGTGAATAGCGACAGCTTGATTCACTCCGACTTTTTCGACTTGATCAAACACGAATGCAATCGTCAATTAGAGTCTTCTTCGGACAAGAGTCCATTCGCGGCGCCCCCGCCGTTGGGTGTCACGACGAGCGGCGGTTCTAACCAAGGACATGTCGATTCTGAGGCGCATGGCAACATCTGGGACTTGACGGTTCCAGAGTTGTCTGAGAGCGCCTCTCCTGATGACTTTCTCTCCGTGTCTCCTGTTTTAGAACGGCATCTCGTTGGCGTCGATCACCAGCCTGTTTCAGCTACTGGTGGAGGTTCCAATCCTGGCAGTCTCCATCAGTCTCCGGTGCTTGCTCGACATCCCATGAGTGCTCCCCCTGCTCTTCTCAGTACCCCAATGATGGTTCCGGATACGTCGGATCCCGCTTCGTGGAGCCCTCTGTTTGAGGCAGAGCCCGCTCCATCTGCTGGGCCCGACGTTGATGTTTCCTCTCGTCACCGTCATAGTCTTGGTGACGCCTGGCCTGTTACTCATCGTGCTCCGGCCATTGAGCAGCGCTTCCTGGTGGAGCGCCGTTCTGCCGTTGTGCTTGGCGGTAACTCGGTTCGAGTTTCCAAGGCTGGTAGCCCGCGGGAACGGGTGGCTGATGGCGACCTTCCCCCGGTTATTGTAGCGGACCCGAATGACGCTGCTGCTGTGCGTCGAGCTCGCAACACCGAAGCGGCTCGGCGCTCGCGAGCCCGCAAGAACGAACGGATCAAGGAACTCGAGGATCTGGTTAGCCAGCTCAAGTCGCGCAATGCGGCGCTCGAGACCGAGAACTCGATTCTTCGCCGGCTCCATAAGCTAGAAGGTCAGTCGTCGCGTACCGTGACCTAGTCTTAGTTTTGTTTTTGTTTTAATGACATTTTTTTTCGTTTGTGACTTCTTTAGGCTGCAAGTCGCACAATACGGCGCTCGAGACCGAGAACTCGATTCTTCGCCGGCTCCGTAAGCTAGAAGGTCCGTCTTCGCGTGCCGTGATCTATTCTTGGTTTTATCTTGTTTTAAGGTCTTGTTTTTTGTGACTTTTAAACTGCGAGGCATCAATACTGGTTTATTTTGTTTTGGTTTGCCATGGATTTAGGTGGGCCAAAGGGAATTCGAACTCCTAGTCTTATATGCCCGCTGAATATCCACTTTATAATCGGCCGTCGTTTACTGACACAATGCCGTTTGTAACTCGGAACAGACGTAGCTTAGAGGACATCTAGACATTGGCTGAAATTGTTACACTTTTCCCACTGACCGGCCGGCAACTCTACCTTGACCGATGGCATTTTTGTCGAGACTGGTGCTGATTTCGTCAATATCGGGTTTTTCCATACTAGCTTGAACAGCGCCCCTCTCGTTTCACGATATTACATTGTAATTTCCTTTAAAGGGGCAATAGCTACTAACAACTTGTACGAAAAGCCATAGAATTGGAATCAGCGCGATTGTGTCGAGACTAGATGTCTATATTGCGCTAGCACCAAGCATATCCAATCATATTCGCCGGGGTTGCTCTACTCAGCACCTATTCGCGTTCAGCGACGCGTGCAATATACGTTATACAAAACAATGGCGATCCCAAATACGAACGCCTGAATATGCACTGTTGGCAGGTGTCAGAGTCCCTTTGCGCTGTTGGATGATCCAAGGAATGCTAACCAGCACTTGCAGCAAGATGAGAAACTGCTGCGAGCCGCGTAGAATACTTGAACGTAGACCCCAGTCACCGCCCCAGCAGGTTCATTCCAATCAACATTAGCTCGCAACATCATCTGGAAGAAGCAAACACCCCGGCTGCAAAATGGGAACTGTAGAAGCGCGTGGGCATGTCATGAAAAATGAGTCGAATCGTATCCTTGATAGAATCTCGCAGGGCAGACGCGTCGCCGGGCGATTGACGATAGTCGATTACCGCTGCCCATGATCTTGCACGAGCTTTCATCGCATTCAATTTGTACGTGGGCATGGCAGTTCACTCTCAGGACGTCAAGAGGACCAGCTGCCACTCGACACATCACATTCTACACCGTACTTGCTGACGATACGCGTCGTATGGGAATTGGCAGCACAACAGACAGAGTCGCAGCTCAGACTACACTAGCTGCGACCCTAAAAAATAGCCTTGTCAGATCTTCAATCCCGTGGGTCGTGTCTCTGTGGAGCGTAGATCTTTCAGGGTTGCGACAATTATATTTTAACAACGAGTGTCCGATATGCTTTGCCTATTAGCACATACGCCTGCGTTCCGACGACTCGACGATCGCACCAAACATTGGCCGTTTGCGCCCTTGTGGCTTGCAAGCGGAAGCTAGTACATACCAAGTTCTAAGAAGATGAAACATTGAATGTACCTAGGGGGACAAACTGTCACCACCCCTTCTTTGTCGTACCTCAACTGTTGGCGTTCGTGCCTCCTGATGCAACCAGACATGCTGGGCCGCGAGTGGCCCACCCTTGTGCTATTTAGTGGCAAAATCGGGCTGACCTTTACAGATCTGGGGCTCCCCCATAACTCTCGTTGCTGACTTTATTCTGGTCCCAGCTATACCTATATTTCCTATTCACATCTAGAGCCATGTTATGACCTGTCTTAGCTTTAGGGCCGATCGCCAAGAGTGCGGCACCAAAACATAGGATCGACCGCTTGCAGCCACTCGGACATAATTGAAGCACGACATGGAGAGTAAACGGGCGCAACGAAAAACCCCGAAAATTGTCCGGCTCTTAAGAAGCGTAATTGTTAGCGCGATCGTTTTCATCAGAATTGAATGGTCAAAACAAATAGGCCCTTGAATTAGCGATCTGTGCCGCTGCACTCCAAATATTGTCCCACTACCAAAAGAAGGTGAAAACGATCCAGAATAGGCAATATGAGGGTATGGCCCCCTGCATCGGGCTGAAGGTTACTTCCTCTACATCTTGCAACGATCACGCCAGCCACAAGAGATTGCACATAATACTAGCGCCAAGTACTTCGCAGCCAACACAAATAGTTTCAAAGCACAGTCCTATTTCGCGCTGGGAAGCAATATCATGTGTAACGCAGATGCCCCGCGTTTTCCCCTGTGTGTTGTACTCACACCCGACGCGCAGATAAACGATCGGACCAGCTGCGCGCAACCGCCATCCTAGATTGTCAACTAACGAGCTTCACTCGAACCGCTATCAAGACCATATACTACAGACTAAAATTTGCTGATTTTCCAAGTATAAATATTCATTTCTAAACTCCCAGCTTTCAAGGTTAATCACATGAAACGCTAGCGTCGTCCCTAGTGCATAACCGCATCTGCGACTCTGAATGTAGACTGCACAGTCAAAATGCATTCCTGCTGCGAGAGCAGATTGGTCTTGGCTGCGAATGCGGGCCTCCTAACTTGTGTATAAATAGCTGTCTTGTCCACCACCGAGTCAGCTCTCCTTAACCAAAAGTCGCTCTTTTAATAATTCAGAAAAAATGGTTTCTCACGTTTACGCTCTCGCCGCGCTTCTTGCTGCTACTGGCGCCGTTGCTGATTTCGCATCGCTCCTGACCGCTGTGTCTCAGATTCAGTCTGCTGTTGAGAACACCAACACTCAGGTCGAGAACTGGGATGGCACTCTGGCTGGTGCCCTCACCATCCAGAACTCCGAGTCTGCTATCCAGACCGCCCTTACTGACGCTATCAACGCTGCCCAGGGTCTTACTATCACCTCCAGTGAGGTTTCCCAGGGTGTTGCCGCTGCTCAGAGCCTTGTTAGCCCCATTGAGTCGCTTCTCAGCAACTTGAGTGCCCAGGCTTCCAAGCTCACTGCTCTTGGTGCCAACACCATTGTTGCCAACGACTTGGAGCAGCTCACTCCCCAGACTTACAAGCTCGAGTCTGCTATCTACGCTGCTTCGCCCTGCAACGCCATCTCCGACTTGGAGACCGCCTTCAACTCGATCAACTCGGCCTTTGCTTCGGCTAACCAGGCCTACTCGGTCTCGAATGCCGGTACTCCTCCTACTGCTCCTGCCTCGTGCGGTGCTTCGTCGGGTGCTGCTGCCGCCAGCTCTGCTGCTCCCGCCGTCACTTCGGCTCCTGTTGTTCCCACCAACGGTACTAACGGCACCGAGACCACCACTCTCGTCGCAACTGCTACCATCACCAGCTGCCCACCTGGTAACTCCACCATCCCGACTAGTGTTGTTCCAGTTGAGTCTGGTGCTGCTGCTGGTGTCAAGGTTGGCTTTGGTGCTGCTGTTCTCGGTGCTGCTGCCCTCCTCCTCTAAGAACGTTGACGTTTGTGGGGTGCTTTTCTTCTCTTTGGCGATTTCGCATTTGTAGTTTACTTGTTGAATAGATAATAACCTAATTTGCATGAATTGTCAATTAGAAGGAGTCGTCAGAATGCCTCAGACATGATTTTAAGCGTGAATTCAACTCAAGCGAGAAATTCGAGGAGACGATGTCGACAGTTGCTAGCGCAGGACCATCAACGACGGCTAGACGGGTATATATCATGGGCGTTGGTCATTAGTGGTTCGATGAATGCGAGTTGTCGGTGAGATGATTCTCAAGTGCAGCACCTGCTTCGGGGGACCCTTGAGGCTCGACCAGGGGCAGAATTGTTGAAGAATCTAGTTATACATGACCAGTTACAGCTCTGCCTAGTTAGCATCATTTGGTGTCCACCACAACTTGAGGGTATCCACTGAGATTCTCTAAAAGTGGAGTAGAAACTTGCTAATTTAATTCGTGCTAATGCAATCAACGACATCCGAGTCTTAAAATCTTGCATGAAGAAATCATTTAGTCAAATCCTAGATGATCATTAGTGAAGTTTCTAGAATGAGTGGTGGATCCGCCGTATTCTCCGACACGACGGATGGGAGTGCGTATCAACATTGGTTAGATCGCACGGCTGTGAGACGGCGCGATGCATTGCGTATGGATCAATGCATGCGCCAAGTCGCGAGTTCCGGCAAGTGTCTTACCTGGCTGGGAGGATCCGCGTCCATGTCGCCAAATTTAGCATACCCCTCACTTGCAGTCGGGGCCGAGGTGCTCTCGGTTTAAAGCAAAAGTTTGGGATCGTATTTTGAGGGGTCTGTAGATCTCCAGTTGCAATTAATTAGACACTGGCATAGGTGCAACATCCGAACAGGGCGGGGTTGTATTTCCTGCTGTTATTCTTGTGTGCAAATTGTATTCGCTTGAGAGAAAATTCCGCCCACCTTTTGAGTGAGCAACCCATAATTGTCTGCTCTTAACTTGGCCTTGGCTGGTTTATCCTTTTGTCTGTTTAGGGTTCTCTTGCTGTCCGTAACAATTTGAAAACAGCGCCCTCTTGCTTTGTCCGTGTCCTGTTGTTGTTAAGTAGTGCCAAATATCTTATAATTTTAGAAGGAAACATGGCCCTGGCTCTCTACTTAATCTTAGTCAATTTATCTCCCATCCAATCCAATACAATGCTGCACCGAAACCCGATTATGGGGCACGCAAACTCATAATCAAAAAGCCTTTGATAATAGAGTAAATGTCTTTGATTTGTTGATCTTCTTGAGAGCCGAAGCATATCTTTAGCACAGACACTTGTTGATGATAACATGGCCACTTTAGCAAATTCAAAATTTAAGTTTACAAATAAGATTGCCGTCAATGGTAGTAGCAGCTTGGATTGAGGCTCTAGGTTTCTCGCTATCAGAGACAAGATAGCTAACCGTAGGCTATACAAGTTGTCTCGGGCCGCGTTAAAAAGTATATCGAAAAGAATTGGAGTGTGAGAATCTATGAATGTGGTAGTAGAGTCGTTGACAAATTTCGGAGAGTGACGGATGGATGGTGAAATCAAAAAAGAACAAGCATAGATATATAATTACAAATGATCTCACCTTCTTCGAACCAGGGTGTGGTTGAGTGAAAAGTTTCTAATCTCACAACGTCGCTCTCAAGTACCTGAACTAGCAGGCTCGTAGCCAATTGCTCTGAATAAACTTAATTCCATGGCGCCAGCACAAGAGTGGCTGACACTCCAAGGAAACTCCGAGAGCAATAGTTAAATGTCAAGAATAATTGATAAAAAACGATAAACACCGGACTCGGCCGTAGCTACGTATACCGCCACTGTACGATATTGAGCCGAGGACTCTTATGAATCCAACGGTTTAATTTTTCATTATCATTTAAACGACTTATTTCTGACGGCCTGGGGGGGAATCTAACGTTCACCTTAATTTTATCTAGGATAAAATGTAAATGTTTGAGCCCTGCCGCTATTGACCCGGGCTCCCAGCCTCTTCACTGGATAATCTCCAAGCCGCAGAGAGCTCCTGGACAAGCTTTCACAGGTGGATGAGGCCGTGGACCAACCTTCGCGATCCCCGTCGTTATTCGTTCGGGGAGACTGAAACTCCAAGTCGCGAGCCGCACAGTGCCTAGAGTGTACGTTTGCATGCATATCACACGCAGTCCGCCTGCAGAGTTGCAGCCGTCTTGACATGTGCAAGTTCTAGATGAATCTTAGTACGCAACAGACAGGCAGTGGTGGGCGTCCCGTTATTTCGACGTTGCAGCGAATTTTGGAGTCCACGACTCATTGAGTAGGTACGATGCACTGGTGACGCGTGCAACGGCTTAAAAGTTGCTATATTTCAAATTTGCGTATTCCAAATGGCGATTTTAAGACGTCAGTGTCCGCAACTATGACTCCCACAATGCTGTAAGCAGTCTTGTCGACAAACCGAGGCACTCTTGCATCTCTACCCATACCCCTCAGTTTTAATTCGCCGAAGCGCCCTCACTTTGAATCGCGTCAACGCAACATGTGATAGTGCGTGGCGTGGAGTTTTACCTCAGAGGGCTCTTATTAGCTAGCTTCATGCTGAGAGTTAGATGATACGCTGTGCTAGAAGAAAATGCGATCTACAAAGATCCGTCATCGTGCTGCGTCCAGGACCATAAATGACTGGGGATTGGCGAGCCGTCGTGCATAGTACATTACCGCAACCTGAACGCAAATAGTGTTCATGACCAGGATCCACCTCAAGCGGCTGGGGGGCCCCGCACTTTGGTTTGACAGGGAAACAACTGTACATGTAGATTTTCAGGAGAAGCTTACCAAGTAGTTGCGTGCCATAGCCCTCATTGTAGCATGTCCACCGTCAACCTGTAAGATCTTGGGAGTTTGTCCGCTGGGCAGTCTTCCACACTTGTATATAGCCGGGGCGACTATCGAATGTTCTCGCTGATCGCAGAATCTTGTGGTGATCCGTGTACCATGACATCTTGTCGAAGCGCCAATCAGCGCCGGTGGTACAAGCGGCAAATTGTCTTGTGTGGCTCAATCCTATTCCAGGTGCCATAATAGCAGCTGCTAACTTGTATGCCCATTAGTTCTAACCGGCGGGTCAACCCGGTATTTGCATGCATCATACCCCTCGGTTATGTGTGGTCAGGGTGGGCAGCAGTGTCTGTGAGCACCGGCACCATAGCTAAAGCAGACAGTTAGAGAATTGCCCACTGGGTTCATAGGGTACTCGCAGGGGAACAACAATGTCCAGGACCCTCGGCACCTGAAAAGTCGCCCGACGCACTTCCCAGGGGTACGCATCTGTGACATGTGCCCCGCGTTGCTAGACGTAGGTTTTATCAACGGCCCTTGTTTATCATGTGAATGTGCAATATGTGCAGACCTAGTTTCACTAGCTTGACGAGCTATTGCAACAAGCGCTCAACGTTTCGAACACACGGACATTCGCTTCACGCGGCGGATCACATGAAGCGAGAAAGCTGCACAAACGGGTTCCACGGCAAGACGTTATGACCGACCAAAAGCTCTTGAAAACGACAAAGCACCTGATAAGCTGGCACAGCGTAAATCGAGCACCCAGGCTTTTGTTCAAAGTACTGGTCAACGTGACTCGCGAATCTTGTTCAGCTGTTTGGCAATAAACCGCTGCCATGCAGGGACTACGGCTCGCAAGGGTGCTACAACGAGATCGAGACGCGTGTTGGGCCCCATTGCCTAACCATGTCGACCTATAAATCAAAAGCTAGTACTCCACTCATTACCATAAACCTATCTACCAGTGCTCCTTGTCGACATATTTAGTCCATCGTCTTGTTCAGCAATTTCTATAAGTCATTTTGATAATCATCAATCATATTTTTAGCTCAGAGCCTCGTAATATGCGGTGCGCCAGGGACCCCGCACTTTGATGATGCACTCTGCACTCAAAGGGTTGCCAACCTAGGTTCAGGGTGGTGGAGCCTCAGTGACAGAAGGGAGAAACCCTTGACCGCAACTGGGACAAAATGACTGCGACAACACCGCTGTGACTAGTATGTGCGCGCCGACAATCACTAACACTCCTAGTGTGATGATCAGCACCGCCGCCAGCCTGTGCCGATTTTTTTTTCTGCGTGCCCAAAGCCAAAAAAAGCACCTGTAAACAAGACGGTTGTGAGAATGCCAGCCATACAAGGGATATTTTATGTTTACAATATTTGGTGCAGCAGTGGACAAAAAGCACCTGATCATTGGCACCGACGGATTGGACGGAGCCGCCGGGTTTAAAATCCACACAATTCAATTTCAATTGAATCACGGCAAATGGCAATGTGGCCGGGGAATTTAGGTTTTTTTTTCTAACTGAGAGCACACCTGCGGACTCTGGAACGAGGCACTACTGAACTTGTGTTTGCTCAGGTGCGGCGTCACGCATCTGCACCAGAATGGTAATGCTACAGTTGGATCGGGAAGTGACCTAGCCCAATATTGATGTTTGCGCTGGTCCTCGGGATGAGTGGGTCCTATAGAGTTACAAGTCGGAGAGGCGGGTGTAGTTGCGTGTTACCTCCTGTTAATCTCAAGACGTGGTGAACAAAACATCTATTAGGACTGAATCCTGGTGTTGGCGCGCCCGGTAGTCAATAAGGTTAGAAACACGGGACCAAAAGGTACCAGCCCCAAGTGTGCATCGTCTACTAGTGTGTTTAGCAGTGTTGTCTACCAAACCTGACGCAATTTCAGGGTACCAGCGGCGCCCCGCAGACGCAATGCGAAACCCCTCGCCAGTCCCCGCAGCAGTGCAGAGTAGCCAGGGTTGGGACCTGTATTTCCTGAAACGGTAATGGTGAGCAGCGGCACGACCTTGGTGTTGTGCCACATCGAGCCAATCCCGGCACAATATAAAAGGGGCGTGCGGACCGGCCGGTTGGGATTTTTCTTACCAGCACAAGTACACTCGCTTGATACATTAGAAACAATGGTTGCTGCTAAGGTTTTCCTCCCCATTGCCGCTGTCCTCGCCTCGCAGGCTGCTGCTCAGATTCCTGCTGCCGTCTCGGCCTTCGAGGAGGTCTCGTCGGCCGTTGTGTTGGTCTCGTCGGCCGCTGCTGCTTGGCAGTCGTCTGATGGTCTCGCCGGTGCTCTGTCGATCCAGAACGGTGAGCCTGCCATCTCGAGCGCCCTCGAGAGCGCTATTTCTGCTGCTTCTGGCATCTCTTCTGCCGACGCCGCTGACGTTTCGTCGCTTCTTGCTGCTTTCAACTCGATTGTCAGCCCCGTTGTTGGTCTCCTCAACACTCTTGGCCAGAAGTACTCTGACTTGAACTCGCTTGGTGCTGCCTCGATTGTCGCCAATGACCTCAAGTCTCTTGCTCCTCTGACTTACCAGCTTGAGTCGGTTGCCTACGACAAGATTGAGTCCATCTCCTGCGAGTACATCGCCTCGGTCACCGGTGGTGTCGACTCGATCAACTCGGCCTTTGCTGCTGTTGACTCGACCTACTCTGTCAGCCCCTCGGGCTCGCCTCCTTCGGCTCCTTCGGCCTGCAGCGGTGCCGCTTCGTCGGCTGCTGAGTCTTCTGCTGCCGCTTCGTCGGCCGCTGCCTCGTCTGCTGCTGCGTCTTCTGCTGCCGCTTCGTCCGCTGCTGCCTCGTCGGCCGCTGCCTCGTCCGCTGCTGTCTCGTCGGCTGCTGAGTCCTCTGCTCCTGCCGTTGTCACTGGTGCTGCCGGCCAGGTTGCCATTGGCATGGGTGCCGCTGCCGCTGGTGTCGCTGCTCTCTTCCTTTAAGCAGTTGGAAGCTGTTAAAAGCATTCTAATTCTCTAATTCTATTTATCTCAATTGATAGTTTAAAGCTAATTGTGTTTTTGTAGCATTTTTATTCCTGAATGTGTTGGCGGCCATAGTGACTGCCGGTTCCTGAAGGTCGTCCCGGCTCTGCCCAAAAGTCGGCTACTGTACCAATTCAATGCAAAAAGTCTATTAACATCTATTTATTTCCTTGCAATTGTCGTTTCCAATTTGTGCTCGCGAATGGGCAACCCCGACAGAAATACTAGGACCGCCAGCACAAACCCAAAGTAAAACACCGCAGTCGAAGCATCCTGATATGCATGCACTACCATCTTCAAGACGCTTCCCCTGAGCTTTGCGATCTCGTCGGTTGAGCCAATGACTCGCTCAATGATCTGGTCTCGGTCGGGAACGCCTTGTACGTATTTCTCGAGACTCGGTCGCAAAACATTCTGAAATATGGCCGACGATAGGGCAACTCCAGCGGTAGACCCGATACCCCGACAGCAATATTGAATCGACGTTGATATGGCCTGTAGCTCGTACGGTACTGCCGTGATGAGAGCAATCAACGTAATGGTCAGAAGGTTTGTTCCTGCCAGGCCAATGCAAAATACAGATATAAACTGGCCCACTGTAGATGAATTTGCATTGAATCGTGTGACGGACAAAGTGCCAAATACCTGAAGAGTGTTGCCAGCAATAAGCAATGCTTTGTACTTTCCAGTCTTTTTCATTATCAACCCCGAGCTGATTGAGCCTGTTGCTACACCGCAAAAATACCCCATAAGTCGCGTTCCCGCTTTGGATGGTGGCATAACCATAACCGACTCAAGGAAGATGGGTATGTAGAACAGGTATGTAAAGGCAGTCATGGATGAAAACAGAGCACTGAGGCCAGAAAATGTGATAGAAGGGTTCTTGAACAATTCCAAATGAATGATGGGTTCCTTTGCAACCCACAGCTCCACGTAAATAAATGCAGCTACTAGAACTGCGTCGAGTGCAAACAGACTGCGCACAACAGCACTGCTCCACGGGTACATCTCGCCCCCGACACTAAGAGTGAGTAGCAAGACAACCAGCGAGCTCGAGAGAGTAAAACTTCCGAGAAAGTCAATGCGCCTGAACTTTATCCACCATGTCTCGTGTGAGTCTGGCACTGGGATGTGTAGGTTGAGAATAATGAGCGTTAGTGATACCATGACAAATGGTACCTGGATCAAAAATGCCCATCTCCAACCCCAATAGTCGTTGATGATGCCACCAATAGCACCACCAACACTAGCACCAATACCGAATGTAATGTTACCAAAGCCTTGATATACGCCACGCGATCTTGGTGGAACAAGGTCACTGATTGTGATGACGCTCAGGGCAGTAAGACCGCCTCCGCCGACCCCCTGAAAGAATCTTGCCAATATGAGGGTCGGCAGCGTAGGAGCAAAAGCACACGCCAAGCACCCCAGTGCAAAACCTATATTGCATGCAATCAAACCAGCCCGACGGCCAAAAATATCTGTGAGCTTGCCGAAAAGTGGTTGGAAAGCTGCACTCGAAATCAAGTAGGCACTTCCAATCCAAGGAACGGCACGAAAGTTACCAAGATCCGATGCTATGTGAGCCAAAAGAGCAGCGACAACCGTTCCATCGAATGCAGCGAGGAGAACTCCCACATACATGGATGCGAAAAGTACCGCGTTCATAGTGGATCGCTTGTCGTCGGACTTTTGGGACTCCGCGTCTTCACGAGTGCCATAGTCTGGCTGGCCACTAGGCTGTAGAAGCGGCGACACGTCGTCTGCATCTTTTGTAATGCTTGCCGTCATCTGTAACAAGTCAGCTGGATGACAAAGTCCATGCATCGCTTCTTTTAAAGTTGACTGACTCAAACGTCGTTTGGATTTAGGACTCCGATACCCGTGCCCCGATAACGATAAGCCGATGATTGTGCCAGGAAATAGCAGTGAAACGCGCTCGCATCAAGTCATGGGGAGGAGCACCAACCTCGCATTACAGCTATGTGTAATACATTTCAAGGCTTTGCTATTTTGGTGAAGACGGGCTGAATATTTCTATCGGACCCCGAATCAAGGCTCATACGGCTGCGGCACGGCTTGTAACTCCGCGACTCGGCTCCCGCTGACATCCCCCTGCTAAATTACTCGGATCACAATCGGCCGTCGCAGAAACGCAAAATAGCTTGAGCAATGTCAACCCCTGTATGATAGAAGGCGGTGATAGAAGGCGGTGATATAAGTAACAGGCTCACTTCCGACTGGAGCATGTACTTGGACCCCATCTACATTATATATGACGGTTAAAAAGGCGACCCAGAGTGATAAAAGCATTCTTCGTTTTTTATTCTGCTCCTTCAAATCACCAGCGGACGACAGACAGCGAATCACCGAAAAAGGACCATTCCAAATTTTGCATAGACAGTGTTGAGTAACTTACCCCAGCACCGGGGCTGAGTGAAGCACCACACTTTGGGGTGCCAACAAAAAAACCGCCCTAGCCCCATTGTATTCGATCTTGAGTGGAATCGGGCTGAGAAACTCAGGTCAGTATTAAAAATCTGTCGAGAATGACTGCCCATACTCACATAAGTACGAAACTCTTAGGACCAGGATAGATTTAAACGCCCACCTTTTTACCCCGGAATCCCAGCGATGCGTGTACGGTTAAAAGCAGGTCTCCACGCAGGAACCTTCATGCAAGGGAGAGCGTACTGCTCTAGTACGTATTCAACACTCGATTCCCCAACAACTTTACGCATTGGCGCTTGAAAAAATTTACTTCTTCAGAGTACTCTGTTTTTATCTTTTTTTGGATTCAATACCATCTAGTGCTGCGCTCACTTGGCGGCTAGATATCATTCACGCCAATAGCTCACTCCTTGTTGGAAGACTTAATAGTACAGGTAACCGGCTAAATGCTGAACGTGGACTAGTGTTCATCTGGGCCTTTCCTAACATAGACACAAGCGACCATAGCGGCCCTATACGGCTAAATGCAGATTTTGAAAACCCGGCAATCAGCCGGACGGTATAAGCTTGATACCCCGGACCCCGGATCCAAATGCAAGAGGCGTAGTCAACCTCACGCTTGGCACACGCTCATTCACCAGATGCTTGGAAGCGGTTTTTCAAGCATCATCAACAAACAAACTAGACAATCACACAATCCGATAATCGGTCTAAAATGAATCTGATAAATCTTCTCAAATGACGACGACCCACGAGGCAATGCTGCTTGGCTATACACAGCGAAAGGCGGAATTTCCAGGACAAAATGTTCCCCGACACTACGCATGCGTAATCTGAGTTCGATAATACGGTAAAAAAATGCCGGATAAACAACCTTATGCACCTCGTAGCCTAAATCCTTCTATTTCCCCGGACGTTCTTTGCAGCCGGTCCTGCATGGGGCTACCAATATGTTATATCTAGTTCTCGGGATCCAGGGAAATCGTCAGATATGACGTCTGTGAAGAACGAAGTTGAACACGAGGAGAAGTTCGTCGAACTATCTCCTGAAGATCAGGCCTACGAGGATGCCCGAATCGCAACCGAGCAGGAGCATCAGCTTCGATTCTTATCTGCAATTCGCCTGTATCCAAAGGCCGTGCTGTGGTCGTTTATTATATCTATGACAATTGTCATGGAAGGCTACGACACTATACTAATCGGTAACTTCTATGCCTACCCGACGTTCCAGGAAAAGTACGGTAGTCCGTCGCCTGTAACCGGCGGATATCAGATCACCGGACCGTGGCAGATCGCGCTTTCTGATGCCTCTGCAATTGGCACTATCATCGGCGTGTTTATGAACGGATGGCTCATTTCGAAATTCGGACATCGGTGGGTACTCATTGCCGCAAATATGTTTCTTATTGCGTTCATTTTTATGATGTTTTTCGCGCCTAACATCGGCGTTCTGTTTGCCGCGCAGCTGATCTGTGGCATTCCGTGGGGTATTTTCGCAACTGCTGCACCATCTTATGCTGCAGAGGTTTGTCCCGAGGCATTACGACTCTATTTGACGTCCTTTACAAATATGTGCTTCGCAATCGGCCAACTGATCGCATCTGGGGTGCTAGAGGGCCTGGTTGGCAACCCCACTGAGTGGTCTTACCGAATTCCATTTGCTGTCCAATGGGCGTTTCCTGTGCCTCTCATAGTCTTGATTTTCTTCTGCCCTGACTCTCCTTGGTGGTGTGTGAGAAATGGCGATGTCGCTCGCGCTATCAAAAACCAGCAGCGCCTGCTTAGCTCCAAGTCTCCTGTTTCCGCCGACCAAATTGTTGCACTCATGGTCCGAACAAACGAGCTAGAAGAGAAAATGGACATTTCGGATTCGTGGTGGGACTGTTTCAAGAAAACAGACTTGCGCCGGACAGAGATTTCTTGCGTTTGTTTTGCTGGCCAAGTACTCTCAGGCGGCCCGTTTGCCTATAACCCAACTTATTTCTTCGAGCAGGCCGGTGTCAGTACAAGTGATTCTTATAAGCTCAACGTTGGAGGATACGCAATGGCGTTTGTCGGAACATTGAGCTCTTGGTTTATGATGCGCTACCTTGGACGACGCACGTTATTCGTTAGTGGTCTAGCTATCATTGTCGTCTTGCTATTCCTTATTGGATTTCTAGATCTCGCCTACCCAAACAGCGGTGCTGTGTGGGCGCAAGCAGTGTTTGTTCTTTTGTGGCTGTTTGCTTATTCTGCATCCGTGGGTCCTGTTGGCTGGTCCATTCCATCTGAGATCGGTTCTACGCGTCTCAAGCAAAAAACCTTGTGCCTTGCTCGAAACACCTACTATGTTGTCAATATCGTTGCGGGTGTGATAGAGCCCTATATGATGAACCCGGACGAGGGCAACTGGAGAGGCAAAACGGGATTTTTCTGGGGCGTTACTGCTCTTCTGGTTTGTGTGTGGGCATTTTTCCGCCTTCCTGAGATTGCTGGTCGAACCTATGAGGAGCTCGACATTCTCTTCCACAAAAAGATTGCCGCCAGAAAGTTTAAGAACACTGCTGTCGATGCCTACGATCCTTCCGATGATACTGTGCGGGCACTCCACGAGTAGTGAGTGACGAATTTCTCTATAGTTATGCAACGTATGGGCTATTGGTACAAGTTTAGTCGCAGCTGCCACGAACTATTGCGTCGGGGCGGCCACTGGGTAGTCAGATACAAGGTAGCAATGGTCGCGGTCCCAGTATTCAAGTAAAGTCATATGCAGCAAACACGTCCTTGAACACATCGCGATCGCGCTCTTCATCTTGCGAAGATTGAACACAATGACGCCAATCAGCTTCTTCGGGAACTCCAAGAAAGTTCGCGAGGACCCGACGACAAAATTGAAGATCAAATCGGCGTTGGCGTGACAAGTTGGCCACTAGTCTCAGGTCATCAACATCCACGCATAAATATTCAAATTCGTTTTGGCCAATATCACGTTCCTCTAAAGGGTATCCCAACTGTGAAGATTCTTGCATGAATTCACACACTAGAGCATCCTTTCTGTCTGCTGGAATCGGCACCACCTGGGTATGAGCATGCACTCCTGCCCTCCTACTGATCTCAAACATAACTGGAATCATGCTATGCTCTCTGTACAGCTCGCCCAGTGCTATCAGAAACTTTTTCCGCTCCAGTATACCCGACTCACGGGCGTCATCGGGAAGCGCTTTGTAGGTTGGAACATGAGCAATGGGGATTACCAAGACGTGGCCAGGACAGCCCAAGGCAGAAGTCGCCGGAGGGGAGGAAAGCGGTCCTTTGGCTAGTGCGATATAGCAGTCACTTCCAATCGCGGCAATCAACGAGCTGTCAATGTTGGGATTCGATAGGCAAAAGAAGCAAGCGTCGGGACCTATAATGACCCGCCTGTCTTTCTTGTTTCGTTTTCTCCCCGGTTGATCATCAGCATATTGTAGCCGCTTGTTACTCTTCACGTCAGTGCTATCCCACCGTTTAACCACCGGTTTCTCTGGGAGAGTGTTGCTGGCCGGAACGGTGGGCGGCCGCACCAAGAAAGGGTTCTTGGTTGTGCCCCCTGGAATAGGAGTCGATAAGTCAGCAGAGACATTAAAGGCATAGAACCATTTCGACTTGGTTCCAAAGTCGGCAAGTGTTATGAACCTAGTAACTCGCTCCTCGCTTGCCCGGTACGGTGGCCGCTCCCATGAAAAGTCTTTTGTGCTGACAAAATGGTATTTTGGCCGCAGCCCCGCAAGAATTGAAGACAGCTTATCAGTTTGCCCCTCTTTCGGAGGCACTTCCGGGGCGTCTGCTTCTTTTTCAATGCCTCTGGGCCATTGAGAACTGAAGAGAATATCGACATGCTCATCTCCAAGATTCGTTTCATCGGATCCATCCGTAACATTAGTACATGCAATCGTTACACCAGATGACAAAATAACTCTTCCTGTTTCGCCTAAAAAAGTAAAGTTTTCGCATAAAGAACCATCTGCAAGTAGCTCTCTAGCCCTCTCGTGGAGTGGCTCTCTGCCGATTGAAAAATAGGTCGGAATATCTACACAGGTACCTCCTGAGGCCAATTTGTCAATTACTTCCACATCTGAAGATTCTCCCAGGACATCGCCCAAGAGCAGTAACGCATCGAATGGCCCATTTTTTTTGTTCACGCTGTTGGCTTTATCCAGAGCCTGTAAAAGCGTTCCCTGACTGGATCCAAACACTAGACTGTTTGTCAATAATGCTTTTATGGTGTTTTGAACTTGTAAATTATTCGAAAGCAATCTCCACTCCAGCTTTTGTGAAATAGCTGCCATACGAGGAACATACAAGGTCCCCAAATAGATGATTAAGGTATTGTAGAATTCTTACATCTTAGATTGAGATCCCATGAAATTGGATGTAGGGCGCCAGTTGATCAAACGCCGAAACCGATTCTCCTCGACAAAGTTGGTAACGTCATGCAGCATACATGCAAATTACAATGAATTGATCGTCGCCGGCTGGACTTGCGGTCGCTTTATTTTATAATTTAATTAACCTATTACGGTTTCTACACCACTCTGGCAATAGCCAAAAAACTACTCTATATCCTCAAGGAACTTTGAGATGCGACCAATGAGATCTTCAACAGCGCCTGGCTCCGATTTCTCATTGACGTTGTGGGTTGCACCCTTGACAATACCAGAGTGCCTACTCCATATGTTTTCTGCCGTTGCTTGACGAAACCTTTCAACAAGTGCCGCCTTGTCAGCTTCCTTTGGCACAAACTCGTCATTACCCGAGAAACAAACGAGAAGGGGCACATTGATTCTGCCAAACGTCTTGGACATGTCATCAACAGTCAGATCTGTAGAAAAGAAATCCTCCGGGCCCTTCTTTTCCATAATGTCGACCCAGCGCTGGGCGCTAATCGGAGTATTGAAGAACGAGCTACATACAGCGGCAGGCAAGACGTCCTGGCCATGGCCCGTAGCTACCCACTCCCTGGCAAGTTTCAAGTTCTTGTCATATGTTTCCTGGCCATTAAGTAGAACATATGCTTCGCCATCACTAGCACCTGCCTGTAATACAACACCGTCGAGTTTGGGGCGGTCGGCAAGTGGAAATTTGTCTCCACCGTATTCCTGAGTGACATAATAAACCGAGTCCTGGCAGCCGGTAGAGTGGCCCTGCAACACAATCTTGCCTCGGGCACCGCCCGCAGCTGATCTAAAATACTTCACTGCCGCAGCAATTTCGCCAGCATCTCTCGTCAAACTCCCAGTTCCCCATCCCTTATACGAACTGGAAATAAGCAATTCCGCCACGCCCCATCCTTTGGTGTCCAAGCTCTTTGCCAACCGTTCAACGTACGGCACCGTCTGGATACCATCAGTGAGACCTCCAACAAACACTAGAAGATTCTTGTGTGGGTTACCCGCCGAAGTTGGGTGCTCAAAGGCAATACGGCCCCTCAAATACCTGTGTAGAGTTCCACCTCGAATTGAGCTCATATTCGCTTCTTGTTGTCTGTTTTTTGAGTGAAGCAGCCGGCTGCTTTTCACGTTTCACAGCAAAGTAGGAACCGTTGCAGCCGTGTACGCCGCACGATCGTCAAGTTCCCCGCGAAAACAATCGGACAATCTTCGGGGACAGAATCTAGTGCTGTTACAAGACAGAGAAAGTTACAGAGTTCTTTTGAGATGTGAATGAAAAAAATTGGAGGATAAGATATAAGGAAGCTAAACCAGATGATGATCACCCGAAGACCAATGATGGTCAGAAACGATGCTTGAATGGCGGACTTTAACATGGCGGTTGTAGTCGAAGTTATGATGATACTCATGATAAAAGGTATCCAGAGCACCAGTACCGTTGGTGACGCCTTCTTTGACAATGTGGAACGACGAAGTGCCATTTTGTGCGATCTTGTGATGGACTCCGTACCTATCCGTTTCATATGTGTGCACAAAGCTAACATCAAAATATCCAGTGTTGTCGGTGTATTCGTCGCTAATGGTATGAGAATACGAAGCACGTAATGCGGCAGCAAACGACGGCTCAGAGTCAACAAGCAGGTCGTCTGCAATCGTTGAATCCTCAACAAGGCTGTAGGCGTCGCCCGAGTGACCGAGGCTCTTCACATTTGACATTGCTGACTCTTGATTCCAAACAACCTCGAAACCCTCGACTCCCAGAGGAGTTGTAAACTTTAGCTGTGCCCGTCGACTCACAGTATACTTGTACTGAAGGACTTGGGACAGACTGGTGCCAGATCCAAATGTTATCTTGTTAAGGTTGTCCTTTGTGTCGGCGTCGTCTGTGATAACAGCACCACTGCCATACACGTCTGGGCGTTGCCACGTTAAGAGATTGGCATTGATGAGCCAATCCGATTCAATGTCATATCGACGACGACCTCTGTTGCCATTGGCTACACGCAGAGATACCGTTGCGCCTTCCCATAGCCTCGGGAGGAAGGGAGTGAGATCAACGTGATACGACGCCACGTCGTAGGCACCTGTACCAACTACAGTCCTCCACAGATATGGCGAAATACCACCAGTATAAACTATCGGGTATGGGAGCACAGTTCCAGCGACATCTCCGTCAACAAACACTTCGACTGCACGTATGGGCCCATACTTTCCAAAGCCGTGAAATCTCTCAGAGTAAGGGCTGTCCAAATGGTCATACCAAAACTCCTCTTGTGCATTACCAGAAGCAAATACATCAAGAACGGCTCGAGTCACGTTGCGAGGAACGGCCGCAACCGGCACCGATAAACTCTGCTTTGGCAGGTGCCACCGATTGTCAGTAGTAGCAGAAAGTGCAATCACATCCGACGGAGGCAATACCTGATCGTAGCTCTCACGAACCGTGGCCGCAGGCGGGTCTCGATCGGGACGATAGAACGTTGCATGTAATGAAACTGTAAATGGGCCGGTAAAAGTCTCGTCGACAAGGTTGTCCAAGCGGAGCTCAATCTCCTGTGGCTCCTTAAATAATGGTACATAGGCAGTGACATCCTTATGAGCCCTCCAAGTAATGTTACGGTTGGCTGGCTCCGGGGTTGAAAATCGCCATACTTCTGCCCCACCTACCAGAACATGGCCCAGTCGATCGTACTGACGACCATAGGAAGAGCCCGAGATCCACAAGATCACGTCCGAGAACTCTTCATCGGGTGGTGTGTACTGGATTTTGACGGGTTCTCCAAAAGTGTTTCCAAATACATGTTTCTCGACAAGCGACATGAATTCAACTCCTGGCCCGTGGTAATCATGCGTGCCAGATACTTCAATCACCTCAACAGGCTGCTGCTGTTCAAGTGGGTCAATCCTGTCATTTTCTACCAGGTCATCTAGAATGCGATTTGGCGGGATTCTTCCTCTGTGAGGTTGACTAGGCTTTCTACCACAGCCGGAGAGGTAGTGGCGCAGTTTAGACCTATGCAAGCAACGCAATCCATTGCTGGTAAACAGTATAGTCGTAAACGCTAGACCAATGACTAAGATCTTGAACCAGATGGATCGACGCAAGCTTCGTGTTTCTCGCTGACGCAGAGCGACTTCTTCGACGCTCTCGAGTTTATCGGAGACGCCATCGTCCTCAACCAGTAACAATTTCTCGTCCGCAAATTCGTACGGACTCACCTGCATCATGGCCAGTTCCCTCAAGCTTTAGCAAGACACAGCTAGTAGAAATCTGCCGATCGAAATCAGAGTCGCCTCCACAAAATCAGCCGTGCCGACGGCACTGTGGGCTACATTTGGAGCAGGGCTTTATTTTTAGGGGTTTTGTGACGGGAACTAGCACAATAAATGGGTGTAGCTATTGGTTTTATTACGCTTCTGATGGATTAAAACGTGCTTTATGCCTCTTCCATGATAATGCTAGTCTAACGAGTAGTTTTCTTCTGATCGTCATTAAAGTGATTGCCGTTAAGCTCAACCTTGAGAGGCATCTCGGGAGATGGCTCGAGAAGGCGGTCACCCGACAGAAGCCGGACTTGTGGGTTGAGTGTTAATCCAAAGCCTGGCTTGTCAAGGCGTGACACAGAGAGCTTACCGTTGATAGGCATGGGTTCGTCCAAAAAGAGAGCTCCAAAGACCGGCTCAATGGATTGAGAGTCGGGCGAATTGGCAAGATACTCCTGGAACGGCGAGTTGGGCTGAGACGCCACAAAATGGTAACTGTATGGACCCGATGCGTGAGGAACAACGGGAATATCATATGCAGCGGCCTGAGCTGCCACGCGGACGCACTCTGTCAGGCCACCGAGCCACATGACGTCGGGTTGTAGAATGTCAATATTGCGGCCCTCGATGAGCTTGCGGAAACCGTACTTGGAGTACTCATGTTCACCGGTGGTGAGTTTCATCCACGGAATTGCCCGCTTGAGCTGCTGAAATCCGTCTATATCATCTGGGTGCAAGACCTCCTCAAACCAATTGATGTTGAGATCTTTGGTAGCATTAACAAGGTCGATAACGTATGGAACAGTAAGAGACATCCAGCAGTCAACCATGAGTGGAAAGTCTGGCCCAACAGCTTGTCGGTGCTTACGAAGGAATTCAACATTTTTGCGGAGACCGTCGTGGCCCTCATCAGGACCATATGGCAGCGGTACCTTGCCTCCCCAGAACCCCAATCGCTTGGCAGCAGCCGGATCGGATCCAGTGCAGTAGAATGAGATGCTGTCGTGGATAGAGCCTCCAATCATCTTGTAGACAGGCTCCCCACGAATCTTGCCGAGGAGATCCCACAATGCTAAATCGATCACCGAGATAACTGCTAGTGGCAGACCTTTGCGGCCGTAGAACATGGAAGATCGGAACATTTGATCCCATATACGATTGGTGTCACGCGGATCAGCTCCAATAAGGAAGCGCTCGAAGTGGTGCTTGGTCAGCCAACAGGCAGGAGGACCACCAAAGCCAGTAGCAAAGCCAGTAGTACCATCGGATGCTTCGATTTCAACGTAGAAAGACCCCAAGACGTTGATGCCGAAATCGATCCGTGACTTGCTAAAGTCCGGATATCTCGACATTGGTGTCGAGAACTTGTTATCAATTAGCCTGAGCTTAGTACGACTTTGTTATCCATCACTTGCGTGGACAAATGCTTACCAGTGCCCGCGCTCGACGTCATGATAGTCGCCGCCGACTCTCTTTCCGTCGGAAACAAAGGTACGAACGGCCGTGATGACTGGAAACTGCTTCATAGTCATTTTATGGTTAGTTACCAGTGTGGTGTGGGGAGTCGCCAGTCTTATATTATTCGACGGCTCATCTTCGGTTTAATGAAGGTCCGCGACCGACCCCACGTAATAGCGCCGCGCATCCGCTCTGTCCGTGGGGTCCCACACTTGAGAATTCCGTACGCAGAAAGTTCGGCTAAGCTCTCTCGAATTGTCCCGGTACGATACTAACAAAGTTGGATACATATTTTGACCATTATGTGGGAGTCAGAGGGTCATATCCACTATCGCGTGCAGTATGTTCGTCGCATGTGTCTAACAAGGGACTCCGTCAATGACCGCCGCCTTCATCACCTGAATATAGGCCAATTATAACTAAATTATTGGGGTGAAATGCCTTTTTGCTGGCCATAGGTATGTCACGGATGCTGTGACAGTTCCTTATGGGTTATGGGGTAATCCATCACTACCCCCAATAACACTCTATGAAGAGGTCCTGGTGGGGGTACAATAAGCCGCAGTGCATTCCACCCACAATACCGGCAAACGAGTCCAAGATAAATGCAAATTGCGTGCATTATATAGCACATTATGTAGTGAGATGCTTTAGCTACTGAAGATTTACAAACCAACCGCCATCAACAAGAAGCTGTGCACCATTCACGTACTGAGACAGATCAGATGCAAGGAAGACCGCGGGACCAGCAATATCTTCGGGCTTTCCATGGCGCCGAAGCGGGATTCGATTGGCGACAGCTTCGCGTTTTTCAGTATTGGCAAGATCCTCTCGGTTGATGTCGGTCTCAATGGACCCCGGAAGAATAGCGTTGCAGCGAATCCCATACTTGCCAAGAGCTATCGCTGTAGACTGCATTAGAGACAAGATTCCCGCCTTTGTGGGAGTGTAATGGGCCTGGAACTCACCACCAACTAGAGCTGAGATCGACGAGATGCCAATGATAGAACCTCCTTTCCCCTGTTTCTTCATCTGCGCACCAGCTGCCTGTGTGGCAAAAAATGCACCGTTAAGGTTCACTTGGATAGTGCGCAGATATACTTCCTCGGGCATGGTCGTGAACTCATGGAAGGGGCAGATTCCGGCATTGGAGACGAAAATGTTGATCTCCTGGAATTTATCTACCGCCTTGGCCACCAGATCCTTGCCAGTTTTCGGATCGGAAATATCACCTGGCACAGCGAGAAAAGAGTCGCCTCGGATCGCCTCAATCTCTGCTCGAAGCTCCTCTGCCTTTTTTTCTTGGGTCTCATCTGGATAGTAGTTGATTACAACATTTGCGCCGTGTTCGGCCATCTTGAGTGCGATTGCACGGCCTATACCGGCAGATCCACCAGTGATAACGGCAGTCTTTCCCTCTAAAAGTCTGTTCATGAGCAAATTTTGATTCGATGGCAAAATGCTGCTCGTGCAATTATATCATCTCAAGTAGGACCACCACCACATCGGTACATCAATTGTCCGTTTGTGAAAAGCCATAGCCGCACCGCATACTCTGCTGTTGGAAGTGGAACATGTCTCTATGACAACTACTAATCACTAACAACTCAAGTGCCTCTTATGTTACACTGCGACTTATGTTAGTACCTTTCTTTAACTTACTTTCTACTACCAGATCTTACTTGTGTATAAAACACACCATGCTCCTGAAGTATATATAACTCAGGAGATCATGCTTCTTCATATACTATACTCAATAATATTACTTTATTATAAATACTAAGATCGTCACTAAGTATTACGAAATCCTACCCAATCCAACATCTGGCTGGTCTCATCAGAACCTTTCACCATCAACCCCATAGTCTTACACTCAACATTCCCTCGTTAACATAATATCTTAGTAAATCTTAACGTTTAATAATTAAACACCGTACACCCCTTCATCATGAGAAGCAGGGTCGGATTTAAGTGCTTGCGCGACGTATGCTTGGTGCGAGCCAGCAGTGACAGTGAGACCGCGCGAACTGAAAACACCACCAGTAATTCCACCCTTGTCAAAAATGTGGTCAATATCCTCAAGCTCAAGACCCATAGTTTCAGGAAAGAAAAAGTAAACGATGGGCCCCCAGAGACCATTAAATATGGCGAATACGATAAACACTCGCCAGCCAATATTGCCAATTGCAATAGGAGTAATCTCTACAACTGCAAAGACAGCGAGCCAGTTGAACGCAGACCCAATAGCCATGCCGCGAGAACGAAGGCGTGTCGTATTGATTTCCGAAGGATAGAACCATGGGACTGGCAGCCAACCAATTCCAAGAAAGATTTGAAAGAGAAAGACCATGGCGCATGCACCTGCCGCCCTGTCCATGGTAACGGTCTCGGCCGAAAGGAGAATTGCCACGATGATGAAGCAAATGCACAGGCCGGTGGACGAGAACATGAGCAGGTTACGGCGGCCAAACCGGTCCATTGCCCACAGAGGGATGAGCGAGCCTGCCAAGTAGGTCAGCGATGTGCATCCGCCAAGAATAAGTG
The DNA here is from genome assembly GCA_030570855.1 of Tardiomyces digboiensis. Lineage (NCBI taxonomy): Eukaryota > Fungi > Ascomycota > Dipodascomycetes > Dipodascales > Trichomonascaceae > Tardiomyces > Tardiomyces digboiensis. The sequence continues at coordinate 41,801 of JAJLWU010000002.1, read as the reverse complement.
CTAGATTGCGTGAAATGTGCATCGTATTACCGTAGACGACGGGAGCATAGTAATTAATCATATTGGAGCCAGTGAATTGCTGCATCAACATAACTGCAATCGTAATGCAAATACGACGAAAGTTGCCTATCTTTCCCCCAGAAAATAGCTCGCGGATTCGGAATGGGCCGCCCGCCGACTCCTGAGCTACAGAAGCTTCAATGTATGCCCGCTGCTCTTGAATAAACTCATCATTAATGTTGCTGTCGTAGAGGCGAGCGAGAATATCCGCAGCTTCGTTGTTTCGATCCTGTGACACCAACCATCTTGGAGTCTCGGGGAGAATCGTGGTCAGAAGCACTAACCATATAGCGAAGAACGACTGAAAGGCCATTGGAAGACGCCACTCAAGTGATGAGTCAGTGAATGACGTGCCATAGTCAAGCCAGTAGGCAATGCACAGGCCAGCTATCGTGACAACTGCCTGCCAGGTGAGCAACTGGCCGCGATTAAAAGCTCGGGCCATTTCGGACTGATGAACGGGAATTGATGAAGAGTTAAACCCGTTACCTATGCCAGTGACAACACGGCCAACCAATAGCTGGGCTCGAGTAAATGAGCTTGCTAGGATAATAGTTCCCACAATCATCGTCGACCCACCCACCATGATCATCCTGCGGCGACCGAACTTATCTCCAACAAAGAAACAGAGAATACTACCAAGCACACATCCAATATCATAAATTGCCGTGATTATCCCCTGCATGTGTGTATCTGGATTACCAAAATCCGCTGCGAATCGGTTTTGTGCGCCAATGATACCAGACATGAGACCTTGGTCATAGCCAAGCAGCAGGAATCCCATGCAACAGCACAATGTGACGGTCCATCGCAACGCTTTTCCTTCAAGTCGCGTCATTATGTTGACGCTGTTTTGGTGAGGGATTAACAATTCCTCGAAACCTTTACTGTTTTAAGTGATCACTGACGCTTTGTCGCAACATCTTTGTACCGAAAAGTGTGGAGCTACTGCAGCTTGTTATCCCGCGTCTCCACATTGCCATAGCCGTATGGCGAGGGGAGACAGGGGAGATCTACACGGATTTCCCCGCACTCCGGTACTGGCATTAAGTTGATGTCACCTTCTTAACTTGCTGAATACAAGTATGAATAGGCCATGTAGCCACACATAAGGGCGAGATTAGTGGATGGCACAGAACACAATGTAATTATAGTGAACAGCCCACTAGTCATCGCAGGACCCTGTCAGGTACCAAGTAACCCCAGCAGGGCGGCAACAGGTCTCCGATGCCGCGCACGGATAAATGCTTATATTTGCCGGGTGCGGCACATATGCAGCAATTGGTCGGCCTAGTAATTGACTCTATGCGCGCCAATTCCTTGACGGATGAGCGTGATTTCAATGATGCTTGTTAATTCGCGTAAGCTATGCGGAGATCGACGCCCCAAGTACGAGAGATAAGGCACGTACGTCTTTGACATATCTATTCCCGCCTGCGAACGAGGACTCATGGACGATTAATAAAAGTTGGAATACGCAACGATTCGCGAGATCAATGGTCCGCGTCGATGATTGCCTATACTGTACATACTGGTGGGGGTGAGATACACTATACCCAAATTGGCTGGACACTGCCCTACGTAGCATTGCGATCGCAAGAGGACGTTCAGACTATGAATATTTCAATATTAATAATTGCATTCCATCATACAAAGATTAGCAGCTACTTCTTGGATTTTTTGGAGGGCCGTGCATTTTTCTCACGGCGCTTCTCTTTGAGAAGACGCTGCTTGAGAATGTTGCTCGTCGAGTTGAGACTAGAAGCAGGTTGGCCACTCTGGAAACCTTTAACCTTCATGCCCTTGTCCACGGCTGCCTGCACTCGCTTCTTACGTGACTGATAATCATCACGCGCCTTGTCCATAACCTTGGGTGCGCGCTCCTTGTTATGCTTGAATTTCTTGCCGTTGAGCTGGAACCTCCCTTCATTCGATTCTAAAGTACCAACGCGTGGTCCTGATGTCTTGTGAGCGGCTTTCCAAGCATCGAAACGTCCACTGCGGAAAGAAGCTGGGATTTTCTGGCCATTTTCGCCTCGAATATATTTGACACCATCTTCGCTGCCAGCATTAACATATTTGCCCTTCTTTTTATCCCATTTCATGCCCTGTTTCTGCACAAAATCTTTGCCTTCATCTACCAAGTCAAATGTGGCACTCTGAGCAGCACCAGCAAATGTCGAGCCAGCAAGCTTGTAACCTTCCTCGGACCGATCTTGAGCAGAAGCATAATGGGAAATGAAAAAGTTAGGATCGCGAAACGACGTTCGGTCATGCTTCCGCTTCCTGGAAGAACCATCTTCAACAACTTGGTCACCGAAGGCGTCATTGATATCGTCCTCTGTTGCTTTAACCATGTCGGCATCCAGGCTCAATTCACCTTCATCAATATCCTGCAAACCTGCATGCGACAGCCCAGCAAGCTTCTCGTGCTCTTTGATAACTCTCTTTTCGGCAGCTCGCTTCTGAATGGGGGCAAGCTGTTGTCGCCGGCGCGCCATGAGCTCAGCAGTCGATCCATATTTTGTTTTCTTGAATTCAAATACTGTCTCCTTGACACGTCTGTTTGCAAGTTTTTCCAGAAAGGTCAGCCGCTCAAGCGCTTGAGAGGGTCCCAGTAATAAATGTTGTGCATCCCAGCCTCCTTCGGATATTAGCTCTTTGGCTCGTTTTATGGAATCCTGACTGGCTATCTCACGCGACTTGTTGTAAAGCTTCTCACCGCGGCGAGCCACTCCCTGCATAGATGAGAGATCATAGTCACGCCGAAGCATCACCTCGACGTTCTCGGCCGCAACTTCCATCCCATCATGCGGCAGCGATCCCAGAACGAGGCGCTTCGTGTAATCCACTTCACTACGAGCAACGTCAGATAGAAGCAGTTTCCGCCCTAGGAATACCTCGAGGTCAAGTAGGTAAGCCAGCTCGCCCTCCTTTATGAGCGAATAAGCCCAACCGCGGCGACCGGCACGTGCCGTACGACCTACCCGATGCACGAAGACCTTCGGAGATGAAGGAAGATTATAGTTGATAACGTTCGCCAGCACGGGAATGTCGATACCACGAGATGCAACATCTGTCACCACCATAATAGATGTCTTGCCTGCGCGAAACCGATAGAGCTGCTCTTTACGAGCAGACTGATCAAGTGATCCATAAATAAAGGAAACAGCATATCCTTCCAAAATGAGCATCCGCGAAATGTACTCCACGTGGTGCTTTGTCGGGACAAATAATATTGTCGACTCGGGAGTTGGCAACTCGTCCGACCGTGGGAGCCGCTCTCGCTTCTTTAGCCCTTTCTTGCCCTTTTTCTTTCTATCTTGTTCGTCACTGTCATCACTCAAGTCCTCCATTCCATACTTTTCTCGTTCTTTTAGCCATTTCTGCTGCTCTTCGGAAGCAGTCGGCATCTTTATGATCTCTTGCAGGATATACAACAAGGCGGCTTCGCGCTCGCTATCTTTGATAGCAAAAAACGCCATCTCCAAGTCCTCCGATACCTTTGTTTCCACATCCAAACGCACAAGCGTTGGGTCGCTTAATCCAGCTTTGGCAAACTCCACAAGAGACTTGGGAAGTGTTGCCGAAAACAGAAGAGTTTGACGACTAGTTGGCAACGACGCCAAAATCTCATTCAACTGCTCCGCAAAACCCATCTCAAACAATCTATCAGCCTCATCAAAAACAACGTACTCTATAGTCTTTAAAGAGAGCTGCATCTCGACTTTCAAGTGCATAAATCGACCAGGCGTTGCAATGACGATATCTGGATTGCTCATCATGTAACCAAATTGATCCTCCATACTGTCTCCACCAACCAGGAGAACACTCCTCAAGTCGGTTCCACGAGAAAACTCCTTTACGACTTTCATGGTCTGCTGTGCCAGTTCTCTACTTGGCGATAAAATGAGTGCTCGTGCGCCCACGCGAGCAGAATGCACCTTGAGCTTCTCTAGCATAGGTAGTACAAAAGCAGCAGTCTTTCCGCTTCCTGTACGTGCCATGCCGACTACATCCCGTCCTTCGAGCAGAAGTGGAATGGTTTTTCTCTGAATCGGTGTTGGGTTTCGAAATCCCTTGCGCTGTATGTTCATCAGAAGAATCTTAGCCAGTCCCAAGCCAGCAAACGAGCCGTGCGACCCCTTCTTCGCCTTAGGGGCAGCGAAATACTCGAGCATATCGTCGTCTCTTTTCGTTTTCGTGTCATCGTCTTCCGATAGCTCTATGTCAGGGAAATCCTGAGTCTCCTCAGACTGGCCCTCATCATCGTCGGATAAGATTTCGTCTTGAACTTCACCATCTTCTGACGAATCAGATTCCCAATCATGCCCTACAGCAAGCTGCCGAGTGATATCAACGTCGTCTTCAATGTCACTCATAATGGCTGAAGAGCGAAATTTGAACTAGACATCTAAAAGGCACAAAAATAATTTCTTTCAGCCGCGCAATCCTTATCTCGCGGTCAAAAATACAAAAAAGCACAAAAGTGTTTTTTGGCCATAATGGGGAGATGGAGGGTGCCTGGCGTGCTTAAGTGACGTTTTGAAGTATCTGAGAGCGCGGTAATTGAATCACCCAAAGTCACAAGTCTCTCAAACTTCAAAATTCAGCTCCTGGAGTCTGATTCATCTTCCACTTCGACGGAAGAACCATTTCCTCCGTTTATTATCTCTGGGCCAGCGAAGTATCGAATGTATATTCCTACTGTGGCACGCAACGTTAAAATTGTTAAAAGAATATGACCATTCAGAACTGACGACGATAATTAGGTCTAGATTTGAGATAAAGTACTCTTTGATGTGTGATCTTGGCAGGATCCACGTCGCGTATGACCGGTGTTTTGCGGGAGCTGACGCTATTGAGGGCTCGCAAAGAACATGTCTCTGGCCAGATTATCGAATGTGCGTAGCTATTTAAAGTTGCTTATGTATCGCCCGGGCTGTTTGAGTCCGAATCCAGTACGACTGGAGAAGTGTCATTCGCGGGATTATCTAGTTTGTCATGGTCAGCAGGGGACGGCTCTTCTTCGATTTCCTGCTGAAGGTCCGGAAGAAAGGAATCGATCCGCTTCCACGTCTCATTCCAAAATCTGTCACTTGCAAAGGCATTTGACGACTTCAGAACCAGCACAACATTTTTGAGAGACTCTACAACGGACTCACGTAGCGAATCTTTCTGACCACTATTGATTAGGCGGTCCAGAACGCTGAGAATCCGAACCCACATGTCCAAGACCTCGCCTTCAGATTTCTGGTTCTGCAGTGCGTATTGCAGAAAGACTTTGCAAGTGAGACTCGCAACTTTGCTTCGAGTAGAGGCCATGCCCTGCGGATCACGCTCATAAACTTCGGGTCGCAGTAGATTGTTAATGAGAGGAAATAATGCTCCGTCAAAAACATTATTCCAGCTAAAACCTTCTCGTAAGTGGACGTCATCATCAAGAATAGCACGTTGAAATGAGTTGAGCGCTACAGCACGCACCTGACCATCATCTACGGTGCACAAAGAGCCGAGACGCGAGACGTAGGAACTCCACAACTGAGTCCATTGAGCCTTTGGCGTGCTCTCAGCCTTGTAAACGTCAGCCACTATACTTTCCATCCCAAAGAGCGTCTCCACAGCAGATATCTCTGTGCTTTGTTCACTAGTAGTGTTCGATTGAGAAGCACCGTGGGTGGGCCCGTCTTTTACCCCCATTCTGGGCTGTTGGTGACGCCGATCAAGGACGGGCTTCTTTTGTGACACATTGGTGCCACGTGCAATCGCACTAATAACATCGACGAGCCACGTAAAGTTTCCCTCGGTGAAGAGCGTGCCAGACTTGACAACGCTTGTGACCAGGCCAAGAACATCCTGTGCACACACAGGGTTTCCAGCGACATGTGAGATGAGCAACCAATAGTCCTTACTCTGAATGGCTATGCTGCGGACTGGCGAGTCTTCGGCTGTCAAGGACAAGAGCGCGTCCTTGAACTCCACAATACCTGCTTGTAGCAACTGGGGCTTTATCTGGGCAATATCCGACATAATGGAATCCAGCTTCGCGCTTTCGACATCATCCAAGAATTTGAGAATCGCAAAAGTGTATGAAATAGACTTATAGAGCGTCGCAGCTGGAATAGCTTCTGCGTTTACAATGTACGGGGCCATCAAGTCCAAAAGCGTTGGACCAGCTTTTATAGCAGTTTCCCGATCCCTTGTAGCAATGTCCACACCAAGCGAAAGAATAAACATCGTAGCAGCATAATAGGAGTCCTTAACGGACGGAACAGATTCCCTAATAGGGGGCACGGCGCTAACGAGGGAATCCATAACCTTGACAACATTATCGATATCCAAAGTGCTTCGGTTAGTTGACCATTACATGAGGCTGGCTCGTTATTTCATTGACAGGGTAGACTTACTTTAAGCTTTCGATTATCTCGTCAATTCCGCAAGAATTAATACAGTCGATCGCAACTAGAGTTGCGTCGACATCCTCGTCCGATGGCTCTTGCGGGGCGTCATTATAACCTGAAAGGTATGAACTGAGCGTCGAAAAGAGCCCAACATCCTTGCCTGCTTTGGATCTTTTAAATTTGTAGCGTGGTTTCACACCTTCAAGGTGAGAGATCCAAGGAACCCTTGCACGAGCATTGTTTGGAATCAGGTCAAAGAGATACAAAGTTGCTAACGAAATCAAAACGTCCTTCCAGCCAGAGTTTAGAGCAGGCGCATAAGACTTCAAAATGCGAAACAAGGTAACAGAGGCCATTTGCGCCTTAAAATCAGACCCAAAAGGAACTGAGAAATCTGAAACGGTGATGCTAGTTCCCTCAATTTCCACAACGATGTTGTTCATTGGAGCGGTCAAGTCGCTTGTCAGCATTGCAATTTTGCTCAATGCTTTTACAATGTGGTCCACGACTCCTTCCAGTTTATAATGATGTGCCAGTTTTGCGATCTGATTGAAACCAGTAATAACGCGAGCGAACACTGCATCATCGGTGGCCGTGGCAAATACGTACGATAGAGTCGTAACGACCGGCAACCAAGTGCTCTCAAACATGTATTTGTCAAAAGACGCAGGGTTGCTCACCTTGAAGTTGCCAGCCTGTGGGACCTTGAGTAGCAATGCCTTCCAGGCATACTCAAATGCCTCATCATTGTCATGCTCATCTGGCATAATAATTTCTCGGGACTTGATGGTAAGATAAATTTCTTCCAAGTATTCGGGAGAAAAGTCTTTACCGTCGTTGGCACCGCGCAAATTCCGTTTGAACTCATCGAGTGTCATGTGACGCTTGATTTGAGGATTGAACAAATCGGTATTCAGCATGATCACTGCATAACTCAAAACGTAAGCGGAGTCTTCATTGGTAACCTCCTTAGTGTTATTCTCGCCCTGGCAATACTGAGTTGCGAACTTTTCAAATATCTGCGAGATTTGCTGTGCCTCACCTGGAAGTCGGAAAAATGACAAGAAATCTCGTAGGGCCTCGTCAATGCGCTTATTGGAGAAGTCGAACGACTCTATAAACTTGTCCATAATCTCCTTGTTTGATGGCTTTGCGAGAAACTCTCCCAAAACAGTCTTATTAAGGCGGCCCGACTCCTTTAAAAAGCGAGCAATAGAATGGGAACTATCGTCTTCTACGACTTTTTCGCGAAGCAGCATCTTGATACCCTCCTTTGGGCTGGTATTGAACGTTTCAGTTACCGTGATGACTAGCTTCTTTCGAGCCTTAATCTGCAAAACTCGCTCAACCTCTGCTTCATCAACCTGGGAGACAGGCTCAGCTACTCTCCTGCTGAGAGATTGGATGAAAGTTAGAACAGCCTCAAGGCAGAGTGGGGGAACACTCGGAGTCGACATTGAAGCAGAATCGGGGTATGCATTGCGGCATAAGAATCCTATAAGGTCCTCGCACAGATCACTGCGATCAACATCGCAGTCGTAATTGACGAAATAGTCCGTAAAGAAAGAGTGGTTTCGCGTTAACCGGCTAAGTGCCTCAGTCATGATCTCACGAAACTCCGGACCTCTCATGTTCAGCAGCACCGGGTTTGGCGTTGCTTGACGATGACCCGAAGGCGTCCCGGCACGACCAGCCACCGGCGTTCCTGGTGACGAGGCCAGGTGTGATTTTGGAATCTTGACCAGCTTTGGCACATTTGGAACGCCTTCATAGAAAATGCTGTCAACGCCAGGTTCACGAGGAATTTCACTAAAAAGGCACAAACTGCTAAGAAGATAGGATACCAAAAACTCTTGCTGAAGCTTGAGATGGTGTCCTGTGGCGTGTAAAACTGTGACAGACAGCTGCAGTGCTGCTCTGACAATGTGAGGATTATCACTTCTAGTAATCTGGGATAGATGCTTAAAGAGCCCGGTCGTTATTATAGTCAAGAATGGCCGATGACGAGCCATGTCCGTACCGGAGACTTCAAATGCGATCCCTAACAACTTGAGTGACATGATTCGCGTACTGTCCGTGTATTGGTGGTAATTAGTGGGATCCAGGATCGACACAAGGACACGGAATACCTCCTTGATCGAGGCGAGACCGTAGGGTTTTGTGCCTATGGCAGCATCAATATGAGTCAACGAACTGCGTCGATGATGATGATGAGTGTAGCCGCTGTTTGTCACCGTGACGTTGGTATTTGGTTCGTTAGATTCCTCCTGGAACCCTTGCGTATCTCGGGGCTCTGCCATCTGAACGTCCTCCACCAGCAGGTCCCTCTGTTCGGGTTCCAATTCTTTAAGATGACTGAAGACAAACTGCGTGAGGCGCACCATTGTCAGCTCAGCTGATCTCCGCAGAATATCTCCGCGACGCATTTGGCATGCCATGCTCAAACACGTCTCTACTATTTCGCATACGTTTTCGTCCGTGAGTAGTCTACCATACTCGCCAGTCACCATTTGATCCATGAGCGCCAAAATCCTCAGGAGAACACCATCGTCCTCGGCCTGATCCGTGGCTTCAAATCGGCAATGAGTAATGGCCAAACTCATCTGCGAGAGGGTTGCTTCAATATTTGGCGAATCTTTTGTTATCAACTTGTAGGAAAGTAGTTTGCTAATAGACGATAATGCCAAAGAGGTGATCACTCCAGTAGTAGAAGGTGAGCTCACAACTTCCAGAAAGGGCCGCATCACCTCTAACGAATCGACCGTCTTGAAGTCCGTGCATTCAACTAAGTCTGTCCTCAACTTAGCAAATCCAGCAATAATGGGATTTTCCTAATGTTAGCGTGTGTCGACGGTGGTTAATGATACTACTATAACTGAGCTTCGGCGAGCTGAAGCCACATGCGAAGAAATCTTGAAATCTTCATTTCAGCTCGGGCTGCCATAATCTCAGGAAACGACAAGTCCTCCATTTAGTGCATACCATTTCGTTGGACCCGGACCTATTGCGGAGCCCGAGACTTTGGGCAAGTGACGAGTCACTGGATTCTATCGAAGGCGTGCCTAGAATGGTGGCAACACCAGATTGAGCCCATCGCGCGTTCTTGCGCATCGCGGACGTAACCGTTGTGCACTCATTGATCAGTAGGAATACTGGATCAACCGAAAGAGCTGCCATAGCCAGCTACAGTCCTTTAGCGTGTTACCAATGCGTTCAGTTTGATAGCTCAAAGATATTCAGGTCTAACAACCAGTCGAGTCTTCTCAGTCAAGTCCCCTATATGTCGTTGTCCATTCACAAATCTCTTCGTAGAATTGTCCACAGACTGTGATTGAATTAGAAGCTACTCGACACGCGTGGTTGCATGGCTGCCTCGCTTCCGTTACACGTATTACACAATTATGCAACAAGTATGTAAGCATGCGATTGAAAAAAAGTGCAGCCGCACCCTCAAATAAAAATGCTGGAAACAGCATCTGAAGTCGGTCTCGAATTCGTCATCGGAGAGACACACTAAGAATGAGCGTCAACGTGAGCCTCCCGTACGATGAGCGAGCAAAGAACCATAGCAGCGCCATTGCAGCCCGTCTGCTTAATTTGATGGCCCACAAAAAGAGCAACCTGTGCGCCTCGATGGATGTGCGAACCACCAAGGAGCTGCTTGAAATTGTGGACAAAATTGGCCCTCACATTGTCATGGTTAAGACACATATCGACATTATTGACGATTTTTCCTATAATGGTACTGTTGTGCCCTTGGTGGAGTTGGCCAAGCGATACAACTTTATGATATTTGAGGACAGGAAGTTTGCCGACATAGGATCCACGGTCAAGGCGCAATATTCTGGAGGAATATTTAAGATCGCACAGTGGGCTGACATCACAAACGCTCATACTGTGCCCGGTGAGGGTATTGTCGACGGATTGCGAGCTGCAGCCCAGGAGACGACGAGCGACTCACGCGGACTTATTCTTTTGGCCGAACTTTCTTCCAAGGGATCTCTCGCAATTGGCGAATACACTGCTAAAACTGTCGAAATTGCTCGAAAGTACCCGGACTTTGTATTCGGCTTTATAGCACAGAATCGTATGACCGAGTTGGAAGGCGAGGACTGGCTGGTTCTCACACCAGGAGTCGGCTTGGACGACAAGGGCGACAGCTTTGGACAACAATACCGCACCGTTGATACTGTTGTCAAGGGCGGCTCGGATGTTATTATTGTTGGACGAGGATTGTTTGCCAAAGGGCGTGATCCCGTTGCCGAAGCCCAACGGTATCGCAAGGCGGGCTGGGATGCATACGTTGAACGAATTACTAGCCGATCGTAACAACGTTACAAGTATTAACTCGAGTATCTCTCTGTTCAGTGTCATGTGGCTTCATGCACACATCCAAGATCTAGTGTCGTCAAATTTTTCGCTATGTACATTGCACACCGTAGAAGTTGGGGGCGTATCTATCGTCATATCAAAGAAATTCGTAATCATCATTGCCGACAGGAACCACATCGTCGGCGTAGCGGAGTCTCATAATTTCAAACACAAGCAGTCCAATAGACGTGCTAGGCATGGAAACGAGGGTCGACCGCGCAAAACCCCCGTAGAGCCATCGGAGCCAGCTTCCACCGGCATCTCGTATACGCAGCTTGTTAATTTGGTGGAATGTCTTAGGATACGTCTCCCAATAAACTTTCCATGCCTGCTGCTCACCGTGAGCCCTGATGGCATTGAAGTCTATTTTTTCGATGCGAATCCAGTGAATTTTTTGGAGTTTTCCCAGTGGAAACTGTACAAGTTGCAAGCCTATAGCAGCCAGACTTCCCGCAAGAAGCACAAAAGACGGGAAAACGATTCTGCCAGGCTTCTTCGAAGTGGGGTCTCGCTGGTCCCCGTACCAGTGTCTCACGAAAAATCGATACCACGCTCCCTTGACAGCCTCAAAAAACGAAAAATACAGAGCGTACGATGCTGCCTCTTTTGTAAAGCTAAGAGAATAACCGGCAAAAACGCCCGCGGGACCAATAGACTTCAGCTTTTGCCAGCCGTACTGCCAAAGCGACTGATCGGCTGTCTCGAGAATCTCGGAAAGCGATGATCTCGTCACAATAGCGTCGAGTGGAGCCGCAGCTAGGGATTGCATGGCTCCAGCGATGGCTCCTGCAGTCATTGTTTGTTTCATTGTAACATATTTTTCGTTTGGATCCTGAAGCAGACTCAGTGACGTGAGATATGATGTATACAGTATCACTCCAACGCTGTGGTAAGTTCTTTTGTTCTGCAACGATATAACTGAGGGTGGCTTGCGCACTTACGCTGAGTTGGCAAGGAATGGTGGTAGAACTGCTAGTTAGGCTCTGGACATATAACGTTCAAGATGACCAACGCATACCATGTCTAGGAATAAACCCCCAGCCATGCTCCTTCACTGCATGAATTAGCAGCGCCTTTAGTTAGGTTCGGCGGCAAGACTATCATTTGGATATCACCACTCACCGGTGAGGAATGTGTGAAAAAGTTCCAAGGTTTATCGTTATAGATCGGATTTATGGCACGCAATATAGCCTGCAATTAGTAACATGGGCTAGATTGAACGCAGCACCAGCCAGACATACCATATAACTGTCTGTTAGCTCAGAGAACACCATCTTCTTTAGCTAAGAAAACAATATGACAAGTAAAAATCAGATACATACTCAATTCGAGTCGGCCTAAACAATTTTACTGGCACCCTAATATAAAATGTAAACAGCTGGGTTGCTAGAGCGCGCGTACTAGCAGTTGTCAAGCCTACTACTGAGTTCTGCGCATTCGAGGTTGGCACTGCAGCAGCATCACCACTGGCTTTGCTATTCATGTGCCTCCCCCTGTTAGCCAAGTAATGTGCCACTCAGTATATTAGCGTCCTCGCTGCGCTTTCCAGAATCTTTTACATGAACCTGCCGTCTCGCAGGCCAGTGTCTTCGACGCCCAACCGCCGCCCCGACACTATTTTGTTAATGACGGCAAGTGAATCAGGGAATATCAGTTGCCATGACAGCGAGGCAAATTTCTAGAGATCGTCGGCCATACTCGGACACAGTTAATCTGAAACAAGATACAGAAAACAACCAAGAAAAATGGATCAGTTGAACGCCCGTGAGCAGCAGGAGTTTCAGCAGCTCGTTGAGAAGAAGCAGGTGAAGGACTTTATGCGCGTAAGTGTGGGCCGTCTCTACCGTCGTCTCAGAGATTTGCGGTGAGCCTTTAACTATAATTTATTTCGGGACATGAATATTCTATTCTGGCGATTTTGCGTTCTCTTCTATGATTTGCGAGAATGCCGCAAAATGCCATGCCGAGAGCGATAGTACGACAACTTTCAAGTTGTGATCCTTGGCTCTTGGAAAGATGATCTACCAACTTTTCATTATGCTAGAGCAGACCGCAACTTCCCTCTGGCTACCATCCTTCAGAATACCTCTAATGGGCTGATATTTATGCATTCGCAGCCACCTATCGCTTGCGATATAGTATACTAACTAAAGCTTTATTCTTCGCTAGTCGAGCGATGCTTTAACGACTGCGTCAATGACTTCACCTCCAAGGCTCTCACTTCGAAGGAAGACACGTGCATCATGAGATGCGCCGAGAAGTTCCTCAAGCACTCGGAGAGGGTTGGCCAGCGATTCCAAGAAGCGAAGTAAGTGCCAGTAGATGCGCGTCCATGCCTCTTATAATACTAACTACAGCGCGGCGCTGATGCAACAGCAGGCAAAGAAGTAAGCAGTCCTGACTTTCAAAATGTATATATGACTCGCCAATGTAATCATGAATACGGGATCTTATTAAATACAGGGTAGACATTAAATCATCATCTTTTGCGCCTCTTTGATTCCGATTCTTCCAAGGGAGTCGTGGCGCGCTCCGCAGACCGGAAAAGAGTGATTAGACGCTCCGTGTCGCGCTGCATCTCGCGCGCCCACACGGACATATCGGTATCCCAATCATTATACATAATGGCATTTGCAAACATGAGTTGGAGCTCGCGCTCTAGCTCATTTGTATCACGTATCGTGCCGTCTTTCACCCCAGACTTGATAGTTCGCAGATCCGTTGGCGACAGAATTAGTTCGTAGTATGATGGAGCATCGTTGGGGTTTACCGGGTGTGCAAAGAATGAAGCACTTTTGTTTGATTGAACGTCGGAAATCAGAGGGTTGACCATTTGCTGGAAGCGACGCATCGAGGCTGACGGTGGGATGCTCTTACGTTTACGCTTCCTGGTTCCCTCTTCCGTCTCACTACCTTCGTCGTCGTCATCATCTTCATCTGAGCCAGCATCGGATGTAGGCTCATTTGTTTCGTCACGCTCCTCCTCCTCCTCCTCCTCCTCCTCCGCCTCCTCCGCCTCCTCCGCCTCTTCGATATCAATATCAGCCGTCGCCTCTTTGCTCTCAGAGTCTACTACGGTGGTATCTGCAGGCTCAGAAAGTGCCGTGTCATTGCACGTGTCTTCGCCGTCACTCATCTCTGCCTTGTTGACAGGGTTTTCCTTCTCAGCCTTGACATTTTCAGCACCTCCATCCTCATTCTGTTTTTCGTCATGCCCAGCTTGCTTCTTCTCTGCTTCTTGTTTGGCCTCTTGCTCTGCTGCTGCCTGTGCTCTTCTAGTGACCCGTCTTACCACTGGAGGACGTTGTACCACTTCAAGCTCCTCAGACGCGCCAGACTCTAGTTGATCGTTGACACTCTTGTCTTGAGCTTCTTCTTTTTCTTCTCTGTTCACCGTCAGCGATTCCTCTCGACTTCTGTCCTCGGCTTCGTCGTCATCGCGGGCTACATTCGTTTCGCTTATTTCCCGCTCCTGCTCCTGCTCCTGCTCGAGTTCTAATTGCTTGGATCCCTCTTGCTTCTCCTCCCCCTCTTCTTTTTCTTCCTGATCCTCGTCGTCCTGGTCACCCTCGTCTTTCTGTTCATCTGCCTCATCTACCTCATTCTCCTTTTCTTCCTCGTCGTCTCCTTCCAGTTTTACCGTCATATTCTGGATGCTTGATTCTTCATTTTTACCAGAATCCGAGGCATCCATAACATCGAGTGTTTTCCGTTTGTTTCGAACGTCCTCGGCACGGCTTTCATCAACGTCCATCTTGTCTTCTGCCAATGTTAGCATAAATGAAATTCCACAAAGTCTAGTAAACAGCTTCCAAATCGCTTACGTTGTATTTCATCTTCCGCTTCAACGAGAGACTTGAACTTTGCCTCGTCTGACTTTACAGAATTCACAGTGTCGTTTTTGTATCTATCGTAGAGCTTGGGAAGTAAGTGTTCCAAGGCTGTAGTAGTTAGGCTGGTGGACTTCTCTGGAACCAATGCACTATAAAGTGCTTTGCATGCCTCTGGCGATAGCCGGAACTCGACGTTCAGAGGATGGCCCTCGAGTTCCTTGGACAGCTTGACAAACTGGTCTGCAGTCCCACCATCTTCAAACGTCGAGGGATCCGCAAGCATCTGCTTGTAAATGGTCTGAGCAAACAGGAGATTTAGCAGTGATGTAGACATTTTGAGAGCAACAGTTTCATGACTGTTTAACCACTCTGCCGCGAAATCACCACCTACACCAAAGTTGTTGTCTAGTTTAATTTCCCGAGGGTCTCGCTAAGTATCTGTTCGTAACTGCCCATATACCAGTTGTCGTTATTAATGACTACCCCCAGCCCTTTGGCTTATCGCCATGGCAACAATTAACCAAGCGGCAGAGCTCGCTTTATATGATAAACGTACGGACCGCGCGGGTCACGATTCTACCCCAGAATCCAGGCAAAGACAAATCGTTGCATTTGCTAATTGGCAAATTGGAACCATCACTGGTTTCCTCTACCGGAAATAGAGAGTAAGTGAGCTGCCGTTTCTAATTTTCTTGCCAGGACTTGTGTTTGCCAAGACTACTGTCGGCTCGGACGGCCAGTTGGCGGTTGGTGTGAAATCCGCTAATACCTACGCATCGCCGATCTTGCTCTTGGTGGTGCATCTGTGTAAGCGATAGCGGACAAATTGAGTAGGTTTTAGAGGTTGTAGATGAGTTCCGCACCAGGGCAAGAGCAGTTTTGATTGGATCGAGACTTGTACCACGTTTGCTTTAGATCCTCCGAGCGACCGCGCGTCGAAGACATTTCCCACTATTTGTCGACTTGATGCCACTTGTAGTTAAAAATAAAATGGTGTTGTCGAATGATGCGGATCCTCCGCTTCCTGGATGCGTTGGGCACAATGGAAACGCTTGTTCTTAGTGGCTAACCGCAGACATGAGCAATATATACGCCGATGCGATATTGGCGAAATTTGGGCCAGAACAAGCCGCAGGGGTGCTGCAGGATCGGCTGAACCGAGCCAAGAAGGCCAACGAAGCAATCAGCAACTGGCTCAAGGAGAGAGCCAGAATCGAGGAGCACTATAGTTCCGAGCTTGACAAGCTTATCCAGCGAATGCAGATTCCCGACTCAGAGCTGGGAACTTTTGCCACGGCTTGGAATGAGGTCACCAGCACAGTTCGTGATTCGAGCAGCGGTTCTCAATCGTTTGCTCGAAAGCTGCGGTCTGAGATTGAGCCTGAAGTTCGAGAATTCACGGCCAACTCAGCAACGTGGAATAACGCACGCTCGGCACATAACAGGTTGGTAGAGCTCGCACAAGCACTTTCAAGCAGCGAAGACCATCTCCGAAAACAACAATCGAAACGGGGTTCAAACAGCAAGCTCCAAGCAGCTAGTCGTGACGCTCAACAGGCGCGGGATACATGGGAAACACAGGCGGCTGGTTTGTGCAATGCACTGGAAAAGAGCGATGAGGAGAGATATATTCGCCTCAAGGATGTGCTGACCGGTTATGAGACCCTCGAGATGGATCGTGCCCAGGCATCTATCAAGGGCTACGAGCGAGCCCTACAGTCACTTATTCTGTTTGAGCCAAAAGATGAGATCCAATCGTTTGCAGCACTGGTTGTGAGTGGCGAGGTCACTGCTCCGAACGTCGCAGCGCTGCAACAGACGCCTGCACATGGCCAGCACCAACCAACAGCTGCACGAAATGCCGTCAATGGGACCGGACGTGAACACTTTGTGGCACGTACACAGACACGAGGATCTATTGACGATGGTAGTAGTATGGTTTCAAAGGGGTCGACTGGGAGGGTCAAGCTGCGGTCAAAGGTAGGGTCGATTTTCCGATCCAAGAAGAAGAAAGACAAGCCAGCCTCGTCGAGTTTGCGAGGTGAAGATATTCAGGAGACGCCATCACCTGGGTCGTCAGCCCGCGATACGTCAAGGAGAACCAGCACGATGCCTCCGGATTTTGGGCCGACGAGAGAGAGAGAGGAGAGGCAGCAAATAACATTGGACACCTCGCAAGCCGCCGGTCAGAACCGTGACGTTAGTGGTAATGGCAACGATTTTGTGGTATCTCCTACATCAGGAAAGCGTGTGAGCATGAAGCCAGCTCCACCACCATCGAGAAAGTCGGCTATGGGCGGTCCTGGTCCCGAAACAAATGGTCAGCAGTCCAGCTCTTTGAGCGAGCCCGTGTCCGTGGCAGGCGGGGCAGCGGCTGCTGTACGCTCTGCAGCATTTGGAAATTCTGACAGTGCTGCTGACAGCGCTGCTGACAGTGATGATCTATACAATGGTGACCAAGCGGCCCAGCAGAACCGCTTCAAGGTCGATATTCGCAAGGATGCTATCCAAGAGGGTACGAACGACGAGGACGATGTGGCGCTGTCAACGCTCGCTAGCAATTTACGAGCACGATCGACTATTTCCGGTCGAAATGCTCGCGGCCGAAGAGAGATTCAGTCGCGGCTGTTTACTAACATTGAACCTACTAGGGCAGAAGAGGGCGAGACTTTCACTGGAGTCTCCAGTTCCGGCGGACGGCACCAGAGCGTGCCGTCTGACTCTCTGCTGGCGCAGTTACAACAGTTTCCCGGCCATGAACAGGCTCCACAGTCTCGTACTACCTCTGACGCGCCAGAAACACTACGGCAGCAAGCTCAATGGCCTCAACAGCAACAACCGTTGTCTTCATTTGATCATGCTAATGGAGCCCAACCTACTTTTTCAGATCAGCAAATAAACTGGACCCCTGCCGGCAATCAGCAAGAAGCACCCGTATCTGAAGGCTCTCAACAACTACCAGTAACTCAAGGGACTTCGGGCACGGTGCTTGGAGCTGTTGGTGGAGCTGCAATTGCAGGTGTGGCAGCTATGGGTGTACATCACGAGAAGGAGCTTCCCAGTGTCCCAGAACCAGAAGCAACTCAGAGTGACAATTCTGTGCAGAATTCCCCAGAAAACTTGAGCACTAGTGTTTTCACATCTTCCCCGGTACAACAGCGACAGCAACCTGTCGATTTCCCTCAAGTACAGCCCCAGAAGTCCCAGATGCCGTCAGCGACTACGAACGCTGTCGACTCAGTGTCCGACCTTCCGGCACCTCGAGCCCCATTTGCGCCTCAGTTCACAGGCGGTGGCACGTCTTCGAGCGACACTCGCTCGATTCGATCTGCTCAATCAAGTATAGCGGCGTTTAACCGACACCCTGATCTGCCGACGAGCCCCGGTCTTGTAGCAAGCGTACTTGAAGCGCTGTACGCTACTCTGAAGGATGGACATGTGGTAGACGCGCATCGAACAGGTGAAATTGTCCTCGGCTATAACGGTTCGCCAAGCGATGAGTCGTTGCAGCTTCGTGTTTTGGGCCAAAACTACATCGACCGTATTGTACCCAATACAGCCTTTGTACAGCCGACTGCAGATGGCACATATGCTATTAACACGCGCGCCCTAGCGAGCGCCCACCAAGCGACGATGTTCAAATTTCAGGCACTAGGGGGCTCGACTCCATTAGTGGTTGTCCCAATCTGGCGGATTGAAAACAATCAATCAAGTCTTATGCTGACATACCGCCTTTCAGATGACTTCCCACTGGACCGTGTCGAGTTGTCAGGACTCACTATCGTTGTTCCTGTCGAGGGGGGCCGGGCTCTTTCGGCACAGTCGAAGCCAGTTGCGTCATTCAGCAAGGAGCTCCAGAGAATTACTTGGCGATTTAACGAACCAGTTACCGTGACTCGAGGTGCTGAGGAACGGCTGCTGTGCCGTCTCGCCACAGAGGGACCGACTGTTGAAGGCTCGAGCGGAATCGATATCAAATTCCGAATATCCAACCTTCCCTTGAGCGGTATATCTGTCGAGTACCTCTCCAAAGACCCGTTTGGGGACTCCAGCACAGGCAATGGTGCTATTTCGCCAATTGAAACTGTCTACACTACCGTGGCTTTACGGTATGTAGCTCATTCTGAATCCAACGTTCAGCGCAGGTAGCCATATGATTTTTATAAATTTGTTCGCTATGGTCGTGTATTCCAGTTGTTCCACGATATGCATATTTTCCCCTTGAATTATCTGGGAGACCTCTTTTTGGTGGAGTTCAGCTTTGAACGCTTGTGCATATATTGTAGATGTAGAATGCATACGCACGGCTAACCTAATCGAGACAACCGTTTCGGTTCTACTTCGAAGTCCGACAGTCTGCTGAAATGACAGAAGACGAAGGACTACTCACGGTAGACAGACCCGAGGAGAATGCAGACATTGAAATTACTGAGAGAGACGGTGCCGGTACTACCCTGAGCATCTTGTCGCTTGAGTATTGGGCATTTGCAAGTATTGGTGCATCGTACTTGTGGCCCTGGAATTGTCTACTATCCGCAGCGCCATACTACAAGTCGCGTTTTGAGGGATATTCGCAGCTTCAGAATAGCTACTCCAGCTGGGTAATGACCATTACAACTGTCACCAGCACTGTGGGGAGTTTTCTGCTTGCAAAGCGCCAGGGCCACTTTGAGCGTCGAGTAACATTTGGTGAATTCTTGATTATGGCAGTGTTTGTCGTCTTAATGATAACTTGCTTTGTTGACATGCATGCAGTCAGTCTCTTTTCCATCCTGGCTATGTGCGTTTTTTCTGCGTCAGTTGGTACCGTGTTTGCGCAGAATGGGTCGTTTGCCATTGCGAGCGCACAATCAGAAAGTCACACCCAGGCGATTATGATCGGCCAGGCGATATCGGGCGTCTTGCCACCAATAGTGTCGATTCTTACTACTGGCCGCGGGATCAGTGCTGTGGGATCTGCACTTTATTTCCTTGCTGCCGTGTTGATGGCGGCGCTTGCCCAGTGGCTCTTTGCAAAGATTCGTCAGAGGCCACAGTATGCAAAGCTGTCATCAACGCTGGACGACGGATCTGTGACCCGAACAAATATCCCATTGGCGTTGCTGGCGCAAAAGTTGTGGGTTCCTGCGCTGTCCGTGTTTATGGTGTTTGGTGTGACTTTGGCATATCCAGTCTTTGCGTCAGTTGTGGAGTCGTCCAACGGTATTCGCCCCGAGCTTTTCGTACCGCTTGTGTTTCTCGTGTGGAATCTTGGTGATTTCCACGGTAGGCAGCTGTGCGCCCGGCCGCGCTATGTGATCCATAAAGGAGAGTTGCTTCTCGTTTATTCCGTCGCACGTCTGATATTCGTTGCAGCGCTCTTTCTCATGAATATTCGTGGCCGCGGCATCATCCACAGCGACTTGATCTACCTTGCAACTCAGTATTTTTTTGGTGTTACCAATGGATACCTCGCGTCATGCTCATTGATGACGGCGCCCTCGTACGTGGATAAATTTGAGCGCGAGGCTGCCGGAGGGTTCATGACCTTGTCGCTGTCATGCGGCCTGGCGGTTGGCTCCATTGCGTCTTTTGGTCTTGCATGGTTGACCCAATAGCATTTGAGTTGTTACTTTGGCTTGTTCGTGTATCGTAAATAAGTTTCCTTTAAAACAATACCTTATAAAGGAGAAGAAATTGTGGTTGAAGCGAGTTTCTCTCCCGGTTTGTCAGCGAACCGTTTATTGAGCATAACCTGGTCCCTCAATTGGTTGAGCTAGGGCTAGTGCATGCTGCTCTACGAGTGACGTAACATAAAAAAACTCAATTCAAGGTGCTATGGGTATGGCGGTTCGTAGGCGGTCGTAACAGGAGATGCAAAGTTTTAGAATTGTGCGCAAAATCATGCTCAGTCAGTGTTTTGACTCCTGCTCTTCCCTCGGCCTGCTGTCCACAGTGTAGTATACTGTGGCACCCTCTGGAGGATTAATGGCAGCTCGATCATAAATATGAATGATAGTGCGAGCTGACTCACCAGCAGCAAATATAGCTGACGTGAAGCGTTTGAGATCAATAATGTCTCCCACCTGATAGAAAGGTGACTGGCCCATCTCCGAGGGACTAGCAGCAGCGGCCAGCGTCTTAGCCTGTCGGCCAGACGAAATGGTTCGTCGCATCGTGCTTGAGGCGGTTCTTGCGGCAAGTTTCGACAGCATTTTTGATAATAGTATAGTCAGAGTCTGTTGTAACTATTGTGATGACAAACAAGGGGACGGGGCCCCTGGTTTATAAACTCTATGCAGTCCCCCGATGACTCTTTGATGATCCTCGGTACTCCTCGGCAAACAGACCGAATTGTTCTCGTGCGGCTGCGGACGTGCGGGGCGCCCTGCATGCCAGCCTGATACTAAATGCTGATTATGGGGTTTGTATATGCCGTTTGTGTGTATAGTAGCCGATTCTCGGCCGAACCGGCCGGCTATGACCGTCGTTAGCTAGTTTCCGTCAAACATTGACTTGAACAGCGCAGTCAAGCCTGTCGCGAGACAATTGCAAGTTAGGCAATTCAATTCAGAGAAATGAGCCCATTCATTTATTCGTTGCAATATCCAGAATGTCCTAGAAAGTTTTGCTACTGTTCTTTTGCTCGCCCACCCAAATCCATGACTCAAAACGATATTTGCTCAGCCGCAGCATCCTGTAGTCATGGGCAAGGGCTTTGCATCGTCGATCAGACGAGCAATACAATCGAGGTTAGATCACGCAACATGTGGCGTGGTTTAATTGCGCCACATTTATTCCACAGCGCCTGTTGTAGATAACAGCCATATTGAAGTCTCGTCTTGGTAGACCCGGTTGTGAGACCGCTACGAGGACCTCAGTCCGGCTGTCCACAGAGGCCCCTCGGCTCGGCCGTTGGTGCAGCGAGCATGCACGTGCTCGGCACTGCCTTGTGCGAACCGACCGCTCAGTAATGGAGCTCGGTTGACAATTAATGTTATGGCACATACTTCCTCAAGTCAGAGGCTAATTAACAGTAACCCTCGACGCAAGTAGCAATATCGGCTTGCCGAACGTGAAATTCTCGTGGAGACTCCTTCACGTGTGGCGCCACAGTTCGGCAACTAATGTATAAACAGAAAGCCACCACAAATAGACCGCAGGAGTTTCGATTTATGCTTCTCTTTTGTCGCCGCTGAGGCCCCGCTCAGGTTACGCCAGGTCCTGAACAAGACCGGCACGTGAATCGATCGCAAACCCCACGAATTGCCTGATTAGGAAATAATGCCGTTGCTTCCCCCGAATCTTCTTCGTTCCATCCGAGTGAAACCTCTCGCTGTATTTTGTGAAGTACACAAACCGCGATCCCGCCTCCATACCACAGTTCTACGCGAATAGCTCATAGAGCTAGTGCAATCGACCCCGATTGGCTGTAACAGAGGAGATTTCCACTCGTCCCATTGGCGTGTGAGAAGGCGCATCCAGCCAGAAATACATCCAGGAGCTTACTTGCCAGCCACTGTACTAGTTTGCGCAAATCAAAACTTTTCATGCAAGAGTACATACATACAGGTTGTCTATAGTATCATGAGTATGCCATTAGTGCAGCACGGGCATGCAAAGCGAGAGATTATCACCACTGGACATTAGCAAGAGCAGGTTCTCTCTCTTGCTCGTACTCAATCTCAACGCGTGGGCCACGCTTGGGCTTCTTTGTAGGCTTTTTCGTTTGCTTGGCAGATCGCTTTTTAGCGTCACGTGCATCAGAATCATGGTCATCCTCTGAGTCTGACTCGGAGTCTGATTCTGAGTCTTCATTCTCATCCCCAGAACTCTCGAGCCATTTTTCAAGGTCCTCCATCTCAACCACATCGTCCTCATCCTCATCCTCAACATACTCGACTTCGCCGACGTCACTGTCGTCTTCCATCTCTTCCTCAAGTTGAGCGTCAAGCACATCTTCATCCTGCTCAATACCTTCTTCAGCTTGTACTCCATTGAGAACCTTCTTCCAGATCTTCTCGTCAACGTTAAGAGGGTTCTCGCCGTACGCACCGCTTTTGAGTCGCTCAAGAAGCTCCTTTTCAATGGCCCTCTCAACCTTGGCAGCTGCCAGCGCCTTGCGTTCACGAGTAGCTTCACGCCGCTTGACCTTGGGAGCAGTACTCGCATAGTGTCTTTCATTCTCTTTAAGTGCGAGACGTCTTTCCATGATAGCGACCTGCGTGAGTCGCGTCATACGAGCTTTGCAGAGGTGAATCAAGTGCTTTGGCCAGTAAATCAAGTGCTCGTCTATTTGTTCAAGTGCCCGTGAGTATTGCTTGGATAATTTTATGCGTTCCCACAGTTTTGCCGGAGTGTGCGCTCTTTCCGCTGTCTTCATGTAAAGATATAGTTTGCCGTTGACACGCTTCACGGTAGCATATTTACTATTGGCTAGTGGACAAGCCTGTCTGTTGCACAAACCCGAAACGTTATACTCATTTCTGCAGAAATTCTGACCTTTGCCGGTTTTCAGTTTGAAGGAACAGAACTGGTGATTAATCACCTGCCAAATAATCTGTTGTCAGTTTTTGTGTGGGTTCCAGCTGGAGAAACCCCCTGACGGATCAGGTACAGGCAACGCGGTAAGATGGCGCCAAAAGAACATACCTCATCAGACATTATGAATATTAATGGGCAAGCTAAAGCAACAAAAGAGTCTTGCCTAGAAAAACCAACGAGTTCAACAAGATTTCTTCAGGCTCTGACTTCAAAAAAAAATTCACCCTAATCCCACCTGCCCGAACCCCAATCATTGGGATGCTGAAAATATGCCAAACTGATGCATTTCCTTGGTTTTGCAGAGTCCAACTCCACAGCCAAAAGTTGAGAAATGACCGACTCCATGGAAGTTGATGCTGACGAGGCACGATTTCAAGCGCAGGCTGATCGCGATCCCGGTACCGGAAAGATATCTCGTCCTCATGAGCCCCGCAACCAAGGTGCTGGAGAGCGTGACCGAAATCGAAGGATGCTGGGTCATCTTATAAGTAGCATGGGAAAGATCCAAAAGTCTACTGTCGAGAGAGCTCAAAGTGAGCGAGAGCAGAAACGACGCGACGTGGAAGAGCGTGTTCGCAGAAAAATAGAAGAAGAGTCTAGAGTGGCTGCGGAAGCTCGCGAGCTGGAGTCTGATGAAGATGACCGGTTCACACCTGCAAGGCGCATACCGAAAGTCTATGACGACACGGATGATCACTACCTGAAAACAGATACAGAGCCGCCAATTGTGTACCTTCCAGCTAGGCTCACAAGGTTTGAAGAGCAAATTATCCTGAAACAGCTCGACAGACAACTGCCGTGAATGGCTCGTTTATTACCAGGTTTCACAAAAAGGCTGCATGAATCTGATCATGTTGTACAGATTATATAATTGGAGGTTGAGGCTGGGAATGAGTATGTTCTCTCAAAATATGTGCCAGTCACGGGCACATAACTGTTGTTCCGGACCTGGTGGCATGGTGCATATACAAATTACGCCGCATGTGCCTCATCTGAAAGATAGTTCTTGCAAGCCTCCATTTCTTCAGTTGTCAGAGATTGAATGTATAAACACTTCGCCAAAAGATCCCGATCTGCCTCAATCTTGTAGTTCGATGACCACTGAATACATTGGATTAGCGACTTGACGATCGAAGCAGACGTCCTCATTTTCTCAAAATTGACCAGCCGTGGTCCAGAACCAGGTGTATCCGTAAATGACGGTCGCTCGCTGTTAAAGACCAAGTCCGTCAAATATACACCAACAAACGGGATGCAGCCTCGCATCGGGTCGATGGCATTAAGCTCAGTTCGCAGTCGACTGAAATTGCGCAAAGGGGAGATGATCTCCTCCATTTCGCGGAAGATGGACATCTCCTCTGGTGGAACGCGTGACCAAGTTGTGGATAGACTGCTAACGACTGCTGAACAGAGGGCTAGAACAATTTGCATCATTGTTGCAAAATTCTGCATCTCTCGAGCTCGCTGAGCAACATGTATGAAGCGGCAAATAGTCTGGACTCGTTCATTGAGAGTCCTTGTAAGTAGAACCTCCGACTTGACCCAATTGACCATGAGATTGAATCGCGAAATAACAATCTCCACGCCACGTACATTTCGCTCCACAAGAAGGCCCAACCAGCTCTGGATCGGGACTAGCTTCTGGTTCCACCGCAGTTCAATGAGGTCCTTCCAGTCCACCTCGGCAAGTGCATCTCGCTCTACAAGAGTAAGCTGATGGCAAAGCTCTTGTGAAGAATAATTGAGAATAAAAGGAGTATGGTTTCCCGTTGGAAGAGCCATATGGACTGAAAGAGGATCTTCCGGCCGACGAGATTCGAGCGAAGCCCGGCCAAATGTGGAGCCCGCTGGTTGTGGGGGCGCCTTGAGCTTGTACTCCTCGTTCTCTGCGGCCAAACTACTTGTTTCATTGTGGCCCGAGTCGCTGCCGTTCGAGGTGACCAGGGCGGAAATGGACATTTTGGACGCGAATGCAGCTTGGAACAAGCCAGAATTATGGGTAGATGACAGATGTAAGCTAACAGCCTGCAATGGTACACTCTCTGTTGATTGTTCATGGGGCAGTGTTCGAGCAGGCTCGTGCTGCCAACTATCTTCAGCAAATGGAACTGTGTTCTTGTCAATGGTCAGAGGAGCGACGTTCTCCTTATCAGCAGAGTCGGCATCTGGCGGCAGATATATCTGGCTCTTCTTGACGTAGCTTCCCTCAAGTCGAGCAAG
Source organism: Tardiomyces digboiensis (assembly GCA_030570855.1). Classification (NCBI taxonomy): domain Eukaryota; kingdom Fungi; phylum Ascomycota; class Dipodascomycetes; order Dipodascales; family Trichomonascaceae; genus Tardiomyces; species Tardiomyces digboiensis. The sequence goes on along the minus strand of JAJLWU010000002.1, from coordinate 16,393 downwards.
GGCAGCCCCAATAGCGTCATCATCCGGCGTCTCGTCCGGAATCGCAGCTAATTCGGCTGCAGTTTGCGGATCAACGCCGTCACATGGCCTAACCATACCTGACTGGTCCGGCAGACTACTTTCTACACTGAAAAAGCTGCTTCCAGTGTCGAGCGAACTTCCGCTGGTAGATGTCCCTAGCGTATGTGCCTGTGAAACCGTGTGTTGCTTGAGCTGATGATCCAGCAACTCAGTGAGATCATCTCCAAGACTGCTTTTATCACGCTTTATGGTCGCCCCATCGTTGGCATCTGAGTCGTCCCAGTCTACCGCCCCCCTAACAATCTCTTCATCGTCATCATCGTCAGTTAATTCGGAGATGGCGCTTTCAAATGATCGTGTTGAAGTTGGGCGCGAAAAATTCGCAATCCCGCGTAGATTACCCACCCTCTGATATCTCCTTAGCCTCTGGCCCGGCGACTTGGTAGGGGACGTGTCCACCACGTAGCTTACCGTTTCCCTAGAATCATAGGAAAGAACACTGTTGTTAGCCACCAACTCTGCCATTTGAACAATTTCAGACATTGAGCATTGAACTAGAAATCCACAAGCAATGCCTGCAAACACTTACGAGGCTGTGTCACTAGGTGCCGGTTCCGTAAAATCAAAGTCAACGGCTTGGCCCCCGGATAGAAGGGACTCTTCGGAAGATGTATGGGCAAAATGATCACCAATGCGAAGACTGTCGATCATAGACACTCGCTTTCGAAAGGACGAGGTTGTAGAATGTTGAATGCTATTGGGCCTTTGTGATTGGCGAGAAAACCGTTGCCGCTTGACTGGTGAGACACCACTGTCACGACTCATGCTATTCGGTCGAGCTGAGCCATTAGAATTCTGCGATGCGTGCAACTTCAAAATGTAATCGAGCTCCTCAATAACACGAGCACTTAAAATATCTATGCGAACATCCAAGTCAGACCCAGATCCCGGACGGCGGCCACTTGCGTCGTTGCCTGCCATTGCTCCTGCCAATCTACCAAAGACTTTGGCGCCCTTGCGCTTGTTTTTCCAGCTAGCAATCAATGTCTTCAAAGACCTAGATGTCTTTGCTTGTTGTTCTGCCTTGCGCAGCGGCGTCAGAGGTTTGATATGAGAGACTTCAACATCCCCAGAAAGTGTAATGCCGCCCTTTATTAACGAACCTCCACTGTGTGACCAATCGGCTGCAGTACCGGCAGCCACTGCTCCGTATGCATCGGCACTACCCATGCCAAGGAGTGGGCCGCGGCCGGCAGACACAGAATTTCCTCTTAGATCTGAGCTGCTGAGCACCGGCTTGATGGGCCCTTTGTAGAAGCTGAGCAGTGTCAAACGACGTGCCTCCGGATTTGCTGTGGGGGCACCAGCAGTGCTAGCTCGACCGATTTTTGAAGTTCCAAACATCCCACCGGGAAATATAGGGAGGGATAAATCGAAATGCCCCTCGCTAGGGGATCCGAGGTTCCAGTACATGCAACAGGCTCTGATCCAGGTCTTTTTCAGTTGTTCAAATATCCTACGGATTTGGATATCATCCTGCACCTTGTTCCACATGTACAAGCGATTAATTGCACCGCTGAATTTTGACCGCAGCCTAAACGACGGTACAAAGTCGTCTGCAAAAAAGTTCAGAACCCAGTGTCGTAGCATCACAAACGTCCTTACACATACGTCACGGCCTGTCTCATCGCGTGTCACAGTAGATCCTGGCCCGCCCACGCCACCCTCGATTGTCCGACTCCTGTCGTGAAGGTCAACTGCCCACGCCAGTCTTGTAAACAACAATTCCAGTAACTGATCAGCGCTCAGAAAAATGCGAAACGCCAGAAAGAAGTCACTCATGGCGCTGTAGTCAATGATATCATGGCCTGTTAAATGGGCTACCAATCGCGCAGGCGTTGCGCTTGCGACCCGCTTGCCGTCTGACCCAGATACCGGCTGGAATACTGCTGGGTCGTCACGCTGTGGCGAGAACGACAGACTGTCAAACAGGTCTGGCGACAGATTGGGGAACATCTGTGGCAGCGGCCGCAAGCTGTCGATAGGTATTTCTACCGAAGCTGTTGAATTCGCGCTGCTAGACGACCCACTAGTTCTTTTGTGTCTCTTGGATGCCGTGGCAGTGGTCCTGGCCGGTAGCACTCCAGACTGTCGTGTCATGGGACGAGGCTGGCGAGTGAGCCCTGTTTCCATTGCCACGTAGGATCCAAAATGTCACACACGCTCCTATATAAATCTCCCTCCTATATCACTGCCCCTCCTACAAAGTGTTGTATCTCTGACTTGATTCATGCCGTGTAGTGTCGCTAATTCGTGGATCCAGGGCTAGGGACCTCGCTTGACGCGCGCTCAACGCGTTTTACATTCCGACTCGCGGCATGGCACTTCTGTTCACTTTTGTTTGACTCTATCGGCTTTGTGGGAGGTTAAAGCAGAATTGTCGCGATGTTTTCACAAGTTGAGAATAGTTTCATCACACTCTAATGACCAATTAAGTTATGCTCCAACGGCACATCGCCCGCACGTTTTGTTGCCGTACCAGCAATTTCGTGGACACAGCAGTTTATATGAAAGTAGCTTGAGATCTCGGGGTAGCTCATGAATGGACTTGTCAATGCTTGAACAAGGTACAACGGCCGTGCGTGTCAAGGACATCACAAGGTCTCATTCTCATAGTCGTGTGCGTAGTAAGTCACGTGCCGAGCCTAAGTACGCAACCGGGAACAACGAGCTCGAAACGTTTCGAGCCAATTCCCAAGCATAGCCCCTATTTTCGCTTGCTAGCAATACGTTAATTAGAGACACTGAGCATGTCAAACCAATCGGGAATCACAGGTATATTATTTCAGCGAACATTGTGCCGATGCCTCATGTACTAACGAATAGCATCCGACGAACTGCACGGAGCGTTCCGCGAATTCATAGATTCGCCCAACCGCGCACTTATTGTCCACATTGAACATGGTATGCGTTTTAGCGATGTCATTGTTAGCTCAGTCACTGGCCCCGAGTGCTAACTTCAGAATCGTGCAAGCCACATAGTGTTGTACCAGTCCAAGGGAACTTTGAAAGCGATTTCGACTCGGTGAGGGGAAAGCTAACGCATAATGAAGCCCGGTATATTTTATATCGCAGGGATGATGGGGAGCGAAGGTTTGTGTTTATTGCATTTGTGCCAGACGCTGCCCCCGTGAGGAGCAAGATGCTTTATGCATCAAGTGCCAATACACTTCATCGAGAACTTGGTGGTCATGAACGATTTGGGTCTACGCTGTTTTGGACAGACCTTGACGAAGTCAGTGCCAAAGGATGGCACAGTCACATTGCGCATGAAAATGCCCCGGCACCAAAGACAGAGGATGAGCAGTCTCTGGAGGACATTGCAGAGGTGGAGGCTAAGCAAATGGGCACTCTCAATGTAAAGAGTCACGTATTGAGCTCTACAGTTTCTCTACCTGTAAACGAGGACGCAACGGCTGCAATTAAACAGCTCGCCCAGTCAGCAGGATCCGCTGCCGCCGCTCTTGTAAGTAATCTGGGGGTCCCTGTCGATCTCGCTTAGTTGAGTGGATCTAACAGCAGCATATTGATCTTGCGACTGAGACGGTGGTCGTTGGTAAAATAGCGGACACGCTTGAACCCCGTGAGGTTGCCGGCTTCATTCACAAGGAGCAGTCGCAGTATACTCTCTACAAGTGGGCTGCAAATGACGACGGTGCCCCTAAAGACGCGGTCGCGTTTATTTACACATGCCCGTCGAATTCCAAAATAAAGGAGCGTATGGTCTATGCAACAATGAAGCGAGGAGTCGTCACGTTCACAAATGGTATTCTGACCATTGACAAAGTAGTAAGTGAGTCTCGTACCATCGACCTGCCTACCGTTGTCGTCTAACAGCAGCTCGAGGCCTCATCTGGCGATGATGTCACTCGACAATTTCTATTTGAAGAACTCTATGGCGTTAATAACACCTCCAACGCACCATCCTCAGGAGCCAGGTTCGCCAAACCAAAGCGACCCGGTAGACGATAGATCGCTCCAACCGGTTTACAACTGTGGAAAAAGACGATTTCTTGCATAGACGAATCGTCCGAACTGGTTCCGGAACCAAATACCGGCATTCCGCCGCATGGTTCTGCACTTGTCTTGCACTCTACGTCACGGACCAATGGATTTTTTTTCCCTCCTGAAATATTAAGTGGTTGTAGTAGTAGTATTATTTATTACGCTGCATTCAAGTATTCCCGAGTGTCTACCTCGTGGTATTTATGGTTATTGGTGACTGATTCACGGATGTGTGGTTGCCGTGCCAAACCCAGCTGTATGGCCGAAACAGTGGGCTACTAGGCGAACCAAGCCCAGCCGGAACCGGAGCGGTAGAGTTTGTTCCTAGAACAACTCACGCGGCTTAGTTTAAGTCCCGTTGGCCATCTACTTGCAAAAACAACCTATTATTCGGGAAATGCAGGTCGGGTTGCAGCTCCGACCGCTTAAGCGGTCTTCCGGAGCCCTTCCGGCTGATTCCAATCCGATGCAGATGTTTTCTTGGGCACGCGACTTACGAGCTCATTTAACAGAGTCATAACGCGCGTGGCGAGTATATAACTTTGTATGTGTCACCAGCGACTCGCGGTCGGACTGTTTTAATATTAGAAAGAACGAGCGCTGGTCCATCTGTTTCTGTCGATGGCCAGTATTGTTTGCAACAGAGTCATCGAACCACAGTCGACAGCATATAATATTTAACCAAACCTAGTGTTAAAGCCATTAATCCATGTGCAGCGGTAGGCGGCCACTGGGACTTGGGCCGAGGAAGACCTTTAAGCCGAACGACCGAGAACCGGCCGGGATGACTAAGCGGCACCATTCCATTTCCCCGGGAATTTATCTGTGGGGTCGTGGGGTCTTATAAAAGGGACGCGCACACCTGACGAAAACCGTTTTGACGGGAATATAGCATTGTAACATAGTCGTGGAGCGTTGGATCGTCTCATAAGAGAGTAGAAACTATGTCGCAGAAAAAGAAGAGCGGAAACCCCGCCGTTGACCTTCTTGCTGGTGGTATGGCCGGCTGTATGGAGGCACTTTGCTGTCATCCACTTGGTAAGTGAGAAGTTCCAGGCCGCGAGACGCTTGGAAAAATGTTGGAATTCATGGCTATAATCTTTGTTTTGATATCTGTGCAGTTTGAGAACCACGGGGGGAATAACAGAGGGGCCAACCCACCGAGAGACCGAAATCACATGGCTCGAGTGAAAAACTCATCCTACGTCGACGAACGGTGGTTATTGTGGTGTACACGGCCTATTATTTACTCTTTTGATTGCTTTTGGAGAGATTCAAATGGCTTGCGTGCTCGAATATCGCGTTTTCAGCCTGATTTATGAGATCGGGCCCCTCTGGTAAATTCTTTTGTGGCTACAGAGAGTCTTGTCAAATACCGATGTCGACTTCTGATAGGATCAGACGCCATGTCTTCACTGTAGCAGGTTTCAAGTTAAGCCCACTCTGTCATAGGTCCAAATGGATCGAGCTGCATGTGACACGTTCACTGAACCTTGCGACCTCGGACGCAGTTGTCGCGCGGCTGGCGGCATCGCCTAGTTGGCAGTAGTTGTTGACTAGAAAGATTTGACACGGCAGTTATGGAACATGAGCCGGATATGTAAATGAGCATAACTAACCTCAGACACAATCAAAGTGCGAATGCAGCTACACAGTCGGCAAGTAGCTGCTCCCGGTGCACCTCCAGTGAAGCCTCGAGGCTTTGTCGCCACTGGTATCCATATTGTCCGGAAAGATGGCCCTCTTGGCCTCTACAAGGGTCTGGGTGCGGTTGTTGTGGGCATTACTCCAAAGATGGCTATTCGCTTCTCGACCTTTGAGTATCTGAAACGATTCTTTGCTCCCAAGGACGGCCGGCCACTGTCAACTAGCGGTATCTTCTTTGCAGGTATCGGCGCTGGTCTAACGGAAGCTGTGCTTGTTGTCAACCCCACCGAAGTAGTCAAGATCCGCCTGCAGGCCATGAACCACTCGCTGGCCGACGCCGCAGAGAGAACAAAATATCGCAACGCCATTCATTGCGCCTACACGGTAGTCAAGGAGGAGGGAATTGGCGCTTTGTACCGCGGCGTTGTTCTTACGGCCGCGCGCCAGGCAACAAACCAGGGTACCAACTTTACAGTCTACACTCTACTCAAGGCCAAGCTTAATGAAATGCAGCCAGAGTACAACGGCATGCTTCCAGGATGGCAGACGTCACTTATTGGTTTGATTTCGGGCGCCCTTGGTCCGTTTTCAAACGCTCCTCTTGACACTATCAAGACTCGAATGCAGCGCGAGTCTAGCACTGGTGAATCGGGTCTTGCTCGCTTTACTCGAATTGCAAAGAATCTGGTGCAGACTGAAGGACCCGCTGCTCTGTACCGTGGTATTACGCCCCGTGTTATGCGAGTCGCTCCTGGCCAGGCTGTTACCTTCACCGTGTATGAGTACGCCCGCCAGCTACTCGAATCGTTTTCTGTTTTCAAGCCAAAGACCCAGCAACAACCTCTATAAGTTTGTTGTGTTTGACGACTATTGTTCCATTGGCGACCCAGCAATGTTTCATTGTAATCAAAATGCATGGTTTACTCAGTTTTTTACGCTGTTTGCTAAATAATTCGTAGTGACAACAAATCCGTCATGCTTTATACACTTAGCTACCAACGGCCGCCCGGGCCGCCAGGACCTCCAGGGCCACCAGGACCACCGGGACCACCGGGACCACCAGGGCCACCTTCGTATCGTCGGCCCTCGCCTCTCCATCCACCAGGTCCACCCTGACCTCCAAAACCGCCGGGCCCTCCATGGCCGCCATGGTGTCCGTGATGCTCGGGCTCACGGCCCCACCCACCGGGCCCCCCTGGCGGTCCACCACCGTACTGCTGGTTTTGGTTATGCTCATGCTTGTGGAGAAATTCGCCTATGAGCTTAGCGCCGAGACCGCCAGCAACTGCGCCGCCAACAGTGCCGAGGGTTCCATGGCCAGAATTCTTGCCAGCCTCGTGGCCGAGAAAGCCACCGGCCGCTGCACCAATCAGATCTGTTCCTAGTCCTCGCTCGCTGCTGCTGCTCTGTTCACCATTGTACTCTGGCCTTCGGCTCTGCTGCTGATTGTAACCACCCTGCTGCTGGCTATAGCCATCCTGGTTGTTGCCGTAGTCGGGCTGGTTGTTATTAGCTCCTTGTTGATAATAATCACGCGCAGACATTTTGCTTCAAGCTGAAATTGCTAGCTGCTTCTAGTTTATATACCCGTTTGTCAGTAGGTACGTCATCTGCCAACGCCAAGCCACAGTTTGCGCATGCCTGCCGTAATAGCACAGCCAGCTTCAAGGGGTACGCGTCTCACTGTTTATTGCAATGACGGCGTGGGACTATGTCAAGGGGCGATTGGGCTGCACAGGCTTGGCATGGCGCGCTGGTTAACGCTGGTGAAAGGCTCTCACGACTGCTAGTCGTCGATCAAAAAGTCTACACGTCGTGTGTTTTAAGTCGTGGTCAGGAAATTTAGACAAGAACGAATCTAAGATAATTAAGACACCACTGTTCTAAGTATGCACTGAACTCTATTTGCATCACGTTTTTTGAGGCGATGAGATGGACCTTCATGACGTGGCGATGATTGCATACATATGCAAGAATAACCCGGGGCCCATCGACCACAAGGTGTTTCAAAGTTATTGTGTGTCATTTGCTACACAATGTCATATTCCAAAAGAATTTATAGTCGGAGCATTGATTAGTTCTTGCAACGGCTGCGCTTCTTCTCTTTCCGGTGCTGGTAAAACATCAGAGCGGCTTCGCCAATGAGACTAAAGTTCGATCTGTGGGGGCAGCAAGTAATACAGCCTCGATCGCACAAAACAACTTCTCGTCCGTAATTGAGTTGGGACTGGCGGACAAGAGCACTAGCCGCCAGCCGGTCAGCCAGGGGATTGGATCCGCAGTACGGCTGATAATATCTGCCACCAAAGCCTGGCCGGCAGTAGAATCCGTCGTCGTAGAATCCATCGTAGTCTTGTTGATAAATGTATCCGTTATTATAATAACCAAAGTCGTCGTATCGCATACCATGGCGTGGGTTGAAAGATCGCGGAGTATTGATACCGGCCTGGCACCTGAATCCGCGCGGCTGCGTGTAGTAGGACTCCTCTTGGACCGATTGCCATGATGGTGGTTCGCAGGCCTTATCGTCGTCTTGTGGGTAGTTGTTGTTGTCTGCTGCCATTGTTTCTATTGCTAGTGTTTGTGTTGCTATTGTTTGTATTGCCGTTGAGATATCATGGTGCCTCCTTTTTATGCTATCCGTGCCGGTGTTCGGTCAAACCTTTGCCCGCCGATCGCGGTCTCGAAAGGGGGTCTGGACCCAGTTTGGAGATCCAGCTGTGCAGACGCGGCTGCGCACCACATTAATTTTTTGCGGGGAAACGTTTTGAAGTCTGATGTATTGCGTGCGACTTATGAGCTAGTTTAATTAGGGAAGTTAATTGACTATCAAATTGGTAGGACTTGGTAGGAGACTTGGTAGGGGGCCTCACTAGTCAGTCCTTTATGACTGACATTTATTGGGCTAACAAAAGTGGCCGAGTCACTATCCGTCATTGACAATCCGCTACTGAGCCACCAAGTATAAGTCATAATTATCCATTAACCTGTAAATCAACTATCTATCAAAACTATCGTCTATCATAAAGCCAATCGCGGACTTCGTCACCACCGACCCTTGTTTGAATCGGATTTCTTGTTGCCGTGGTCGCTGACCAAATCAGAGATGAGACCGCTAATCAGGCCACGACGCTTACGACCTCCCGAACAGCTACAGCCATGACGTCGGCCCCGTCTTCGACCACAGCATCCGCGTGCACCAAGCGAATTAGAGTTGGCCTCTGCATATCCCTGAGCATAGCCTTGGTTGTAGCCGATGCCACCCTGCGGACCTGTGTTTCCACTAGTGGCGCTGGTATAGTAGTAGCCATTGTCATAGTAGCCTTGACTTGAGTTGGAGTCGGCATTGTAAGACGGAGGGTCCGAGGCAGATCTATTGCCACGACCTCGATTCAAAACTGATGTCGATGCATCAACAATCTGAGATCGCAGGCCCCGACCATGGCGTCTCGAGGTGTCGCATGTTTGCTGCCATTGCTGAGTGCCCATGTTGTTCTGGCTCTTTTCGTCAACTTGGTTCTTAGACTGCTCTGTAGACATTTGCTTGTGTGATATTCAATTGATGTAAATGTTATCGCTGTTATATACTTCGTCCTGTGGTTTCCTGCGGCACCGGTCTCGCCCCCTGCAGAGAACACCTCCATCCTGTACGGACCAACTTCGCGCCGAGACAAGTCGCAGTGTATCTACATTTAAAAAACAAGCTGAGAAAACCATTGTAGGCGCAAGCACCAACAACCGGTTGCAAAAATCTCTTCTACCAGTCGCACTTATCTTGATTTTGTCTGACTGTTTGGTACTTTGTTGCATACACTGTCCACGGTGACTCGTCCATTCTCAAAGCCACACGCCGTTCCAGTGGGCACTGCTGGACCCCACGTTACAGCCATGATTGGAGCCGCATGTCGTCATAGATCCCAACACATCTCATTGAGGAGCAAACACAAGACGTTTCGTAATTGAATGATAACGCAGCGTCTCTATTTATCGTTCGACACGCCATGCAATGTTTGGGGCTCGAATAAATTCAACGATCCACGTCACCGCCGCCTTGATTCCAACAGACCAGTGGTCGCCGCAGGCTGCACGGCTAACCAAGGTTCTTTGTCCGGCTCCGAGATTCATACGAAAATCTCTCCGTTGCCGTGCCATGTGGGCGTAGAACCAACATAGCCGCCGTAGCTTGCACGAACATGTGGGTCAGTGGACTGGATCATTCAAGAGACAACACAGCCGCCCTAGCTTGCAACAGTGATGCATTGTCGGCTAGCTGGCAATATCGCGGTAACAATAAATAAAATCACATCGTAGAGGTAGTAGTATCGTCTTGGGCCATTTCAGTTCGTACGTAATCAGAGACGAGCGAGGGCGTGATAGCTACGCGCGTCTCGTCGTGCGCTAATCTGTAAAGTGCTCGAGATACGCGGCGGTTGATCCTCGTGTACTGGTCTTTGTCAATCCGACCATTGCGGTACTCTGGTCTCAGTGCTTCGCGCACCATGTTTTGAACCTGCTCTTTGCGTTCTAGCGGGATACCGCGGCCACCAGAGCCTGCACTCTCCGGAGCCGGGGATGATTGCCGCGTCGAAGTCTGCGAAGAAGCCGTAGGCGATGGTGACAAAGGTGCAAGTGGTACTGCTGATGACATTGCCTTGGGGCTGCTACTATTGGATGGTGCACCACCAGGGGGCCCCACGATAACAGGCGTGCTTGGTGCCACCCTGGAGCGAATGTCACACAAGAGGCTCTGTACAAGTGTAGGCGTTCTATCCTCATTGCCAACAGAAGAAGCTGCGCCAATGTGTTCTCTTGATCTTCTAGATGGTCTTTTAAGCTTTTGCCTTGAGGAGCTTGGTTCTGATCGAGCACTGATTAGAGTCGACTGACCTCCCTGCAAGTTTATTGGCCCTGTACCACTTGAGCCCCCTAGTTTATTTACCGGTTCGTTCACGCCTCCCCCGTCGCTACTGCTCAGCGATTGGGCTTGTTCCATAACACTCCATGCCTGCATCTCGTCAGGAGTCCACTGTTGCTGTAGTGGAGCAGGTGCTTCCGAAGGTCCGCTAACGGGTGATGCACTCCCTGCACGAGGCGACCCAGACCGCGAACCAGTCCTGCTGACTCTCGCCTGGGCTGCCTGGCCAGCCAAGACCTGCCACTGACGAGCGGCGCGACTCGTGCGAGGACCGGTTCGTCGCCGCCTCCCCCTCTGGCGTCGAGCTGTCAGTGCTGCATTGAGATATGACAGCTGTCGAGTCAAGCAGAACGGGCAGCACCAGTTCACAAATGGGAACTCATCTGCATCCGTCGTTGACACATGAACGAGCTCGGTGCATTGCCGGCATGCCAGCTGCCTATGAGTGCTGTCCCCTGTTAGACACAGTGCACATTCCCAATCTGGATCATCTAGATCAACATCGTAGGTCTGCTCCTCTTCAAATGTGTAGAGTGCTACATCTTCTGGCACCATATACTCAGCTGCCGCCGTAGGCGCCTTGCGATCTTCAAAGCTTTCGCTTCTCACTATCTCACCATCCGGTTTCCTACTAAATGTAACTTCGTTGTACTTCTTCCGGCACACGGGGCATGAATTCGTCCTTTCAGACCACGTGCGAATACAAGTTTCATGGTACTTGTGAAGGCACGCCGGTAACCGTGCAACCAGCTCTCCAGGAATCCCCGTCAATTCCTCTAGGCACACCGGACACGTGCTTTCCATTTCTGACCGTGTGTTATCCACGTCCATAGCATTTGGAGCATAGTCGTTTGCGTCTCCCATTGCTGGGCATTATCTGGAGGTGCCTGCCGTCACCTGTTCAATTGAAATCTATTCAGACGAGGCCCACCTCTCCACAAGACATCAAACTTCTTTCCTCCGGGAGTAATCACGTAGTACGACTGTTCTTGTAAAGTTCTTTTGTCAAGTATCTTCCAGGCTCTGTTCGAAACTCTCAATGGCAGGTGGCCACGCACGCTGACGGCATTAATGAGGGAAACGCGCGGCTGGATATTTTTACGAAGCAATAACTGAATTATTCTGAATTATTAGCGATAGCCGTGCGTGAAGCTACCACCTTGTTTCCAGACAAAGTGTCGAGGCGTATTTCACAAAAACTTTAATTCTAAATCGAAAAATTGGTATTACAGAATATCAAAAAAAGCGCCATGGTCGTGATTAAATCAAAATCGACAAGAAACATGCGACAATGATGCTGAAGATCGAAGCATATTTGGAGTTCGCGTCGCTGGACGGTGCAACGGCCGCGGTTGTCCCCTCGGACTGCGCCGTTCCAGAAGCAGCCGGAGCTACCTGCACAGCAGATGTAGCGTAGTTTGTTACGCCAGCTGAAGCTGTTGGAACGACCTCAGAGGCGGCTGGAGACGTCTCTGGAGCTGCTTCAGAAGCCGATGGAGGTGTCTCTGCAGCTGTCTCGGAAGCTGCCGGAGATACTGTGACGTAGTGAGTGATAGTGGTAGCCTGGGTGATAGTCGACTCTGGAATGATTACGCCACTCACAGTGGTAGCCGGCACGACGTGGGTGCCGGTGCATTGAGGGCATGTCGTAACATAGGTCGTCGTGTACACGGTCGTCGTCTCGCCTTCAGCTGTCGTCTCGCTGGGTGGGCAGTAAGTGGTCGTGACAGTGGTGGCCTGTGTAATAGTAGACTCGGGAATGGTTACGCCACTCACAGTGGTAGCTGGCACAACATGTGTGCCGGTGCATCGCGGGCAGGTCGTAACATACGTTGTCGTATACACAGTCGACTCACCTTCGGTTGTCGTCTCACTCGGGCAGTAGGTGGTAGTGATAGTGGTCGCCTGTGTAATGGTGGTCGCTGGAATGGTGACGCCGCTCACAGTTGTCGGTGGCACGACATGCGTTCCGGTGCATCGAGGGCAGGTGGTGACGTAGGTGGTAGTCAGTACGGTACTGACCCCAGAGGTGGCTGTCACCACCGCCGTGGATGAGGGACTAGTGCTGCCGCTGCTGTAATATACGAGCGTGTAGCTGGCTGGAGTTCCGCCGGCCTTTTTGATTGCGGCTGCAATACTGTTAAGAACAGAGTCAACGTCATTGTCAAGCTGCTCCGATGTTTGCGGGCTGACAATTGAGTAAAGCGTGTTGTACAAGTCAATGATTGCCGTCTGCAGTTCCTCAAGTTCTGAAGCAGACACAGCAGCTCGCTTGAGGCTCGAGAACAATGCGTTGACAATCGCACTGATAAACTCATCAATGCTTTCAAAAGTTGCATCGGCTGTGGTGGCGATTTCACTTGCCTGGCAGCCGCTCAGTTGGCCGACAGATGCACCAGCCGATGTCGCGGCTTCAATGTCCGCGGTAATGCTGGAGATAATAGAGGCGATGTCAGCTCCACCAGCATTGATTTCACTTGTAGCGCTGTTCAATTCGGTTGTAAGGTCCTCGAGGGCCGAGGCAAACTCTGCTGCCTGGGATCCTGCCGCGATGCACGACGACGAGGTCGAAGCAGCTGCCGACGAAGTTCCAGAGACAGGCGTACCTGACGACGAGGTCGATGCCGAAGGATTTCCAGAAACTGCAACCCCTGATTGTGACGTCGACAAAGTTCCAGATGCGGTGACGCTGGATGTCACTCCGGCAGCACTCGCAGATGACGTTGGCACTACCGCGGTTGGAGTACTCGATGGTTCGGCGCTGCTCGAAGCAACAGCTGTGGTTAGTATACAATGACATCTGAGACAATATGACTGAAAGAGCTTACCCGAACAACTAGTCGGTGTAGCCGGAGGCTGAATAAACGTTCCCGAGTAAATAGAAAGAACCGACGAAAGACCAGAGTTGATCGATTCAACACCGGGGTCCATGACTTCAATAACACTGCAGTCAAGCTTGCCGAAGGCAACTGACTCCAGAGTATTTACTAATGGCTGAAGAGCTGTCAAATCAGATTGAACAATCTGCTGTGCTCCAACTGAACTAATGGCACCGGCCTTGCTGTATAGTGCGTCGAGAAGACCAACAACTTGTGGCGCAACACTCGCAAACTCTGCAACGACGCTACTCTGCGAACAAGCTGGTGCATTGGATGGCAAAGCGCTAGCAAGGGAGTTCACAGTTATCACATCACTTGAGATAACGGCATAGCCATTCTGAATACTGAGCGCAACAACAAGACCCTGGGAGGCCTGGAATGCGTTGACCAGGCTAGCGACGGATGCTGCATCTGCTCCGAGTTGGGAGAATGCGGACGCCAGGCTGGATGCATCTCCACTTAGTGGACAGGCACTTGGGCTAGCACTTGATGGCGCGGCGGTAGTCGAAGCAGCAGCAGCAGCACTGGATGAAGCGACACTAGTCGAAGCGGCAGCGGCACTCGAAGATGCTGCCACGTTTGACGATGCTGCAGCACTCGATGGTGAAGCGGAAGAAGTAGCTGCAACAGAGCTTGCCGTGCTTGCTGGAGCTGCGCTACTCGAGGCAACAGCTGTGGTTAGTATATGAGTTTGAAGTTTCAAGTGGAGAACTTACCCGAGCAACTTGTGGGAGTAGGAGGAGGCTGAATAAACGTTCCAGAGTAGATTGAGAGAACAGACGACAGACCAGAGTTGATCGATTCTACACCAGGGTCCATTGCACCAATCGCACTGCAGTCAAGCTTGCCAAATGCAACAGACTCCAGTGTGTTCACGAGAGGCTGAAGAGCCGTCAGGTCAGATTGAACAATCTGCTGAACGCCAACAGAGCTGATGGCACCTGCCTTACTATAAAGCGCATCAAGGAGACCGACAACTTGTGGAGCAACGCTGGCAAATTCAGAAACGACGCTGGCTTGCGAGCAAGATGCGGCACCTGACGGCAAGGCACTGGCAAGAGAATTGACAGTCACAACATCACTAGAGATAACAGCGTATCCGTTCTGAATACTGAGAGCAACCACAAGACCCTGAGAGGCTTCGAAGGAGTTTACAAGGCTAGCAACAGAGGCTGCATCAGCTCCGAGCTGCGAAAAGGCAGACACCAAGCTAGAAGCATCTCCACCAAGAGAGCAAGCAGTTGGAACGGCACTTGACGGTGCTGCAGTTGTTGATGAAGCCGCTGAAGCCGCGTTAGACGAAGCTGCCACGGACGACGGCGCTGCAGCGCTGGACGGTGAAGCAATAGATGAAGCTGCAGCAGATGCCGCCACGGATGAAGCTGCAGCACTGGATGGTGCGGCGAAAGACGTTGCTACAACAGAACTCGCTGTACTGGACGGAGCGGCACTACTCGAGGCAACAGCCGAGCAACTGGTCGGAGTAGCCGGAGGCTGAATAAATGTTCCCGAGTAAATAGAAAGAACCGACGAAAGACCAGAGTTGATCGATTCAACACCGGGGTCCATGACTTCAATAACACTACAGTCAAGCTTGCCGAAGGCAACTGACTCCAGAGTATTTACTAATGGCTGAAGAGCTGTCAAATCAGATTGAACAATCTGCTGTGCTCCAACTGAACTAATGGCACCGGCCTTGCTGTACAAGGCGTCGAGAAGACCAACAACTTGTGGCGCAACACTCGCAAACTCTGCAACGACGCTACTCTGCGAACAAGCTGGTGCATTGGATGGCAAAGCGCTAGCAAGGGAGTTCACGGTTATCACATCACTTGAGATAACGGCATAGCCATTCTGAATACTGAGCGCAACAACAAGACCCTGCGAGGCTTGGAAGGAGTTTACCAAGCTTGCAACGGATGCTGCATCTGCTCCAAGTTGGGAGAAGGCAGACGCGAGGCTGGATGCATCCCCACTCAGTGGGCACGCACTTGGGCTCGCACTTGACGGTGCAGTGGTGGTTGATGCGGCAGCACTTGATGAAGCAGCAGCACTCGATGATGCAACGGCACTCGATGATGCAACAACACTCGAGGGTGAAGCCGAAGAAGTTGCTGCAACAGAGCTTGCCGTGCTCGACGGTGCTGCACTACTCGAGGCGACGACTGAACAGCTGGTTGGTGTGGCAGGAGGCTGAATAAACGTTCCGGAATAGATTGAGAGAACTGAAGACAGGCCAGAATTAATTGAGTCGATACCAGGATCCATCGCACCAATTGCACTGCAGTCAAGCTTTCCAAAGGCAACGGATTCAAGAGTGTTTACTAGAGGCTGAAGAGCCGTCAAGTCAGACTGTACGATTTGCTGTGCTCCAACAGAACTGATGGCGCCTGCTTTGCTGTACAAGGCATCGAGAAGACCAACAACTTGTGGGGCCACAGTAGCAAATTCAGAGGCAACGCTTGCTTGCGAACAGGCGGCGGCGTCCGATGGTAAAGCGCTCGCAAGAGAGTTGACAGTCACAACGTCACTTGAGATGACAGCATAGCCATTCTGAATACTGAGTGCGACAACAAGACCCTGCGAAGCTTGGAATGAGTTAACCAGGCTCGCGACGGACGCTGCATCAGCACCCAGCTGAGAGAACGCCGATACCAGGCTCGATGCATCTCCGCTCAGTGGGCATGCAGTCGGGCTAGCGCTTGACGGTGTAGCGGTCGTCGATGCAGCACTCGATGAAACAGCAACACTTGATGAAGCAGCAGCACTTGATGAAGCAGCAGCACTTGATGAAGCAACAGCACTTGATGAAGCAACAGCACTTGATGAAGCAGCAGCACTTGATGGTGAAGCCGAAGAAGTTGCT
>JAJLWU010000001.1:0-95662 GCA_030570855.1 Tardiomyces digboiensis | reverse complement strand
AAGCTAGCAACCGGGGCCTGGCTGATGCTCTCGCCGGTTCAGGTGGGAAAGCCGAGCAGCGCGGTCGAAGCGGGACCGGCTACTCTAATCGTAGGGCCATCCAGCGGACCAGCAACACCACCAACATCCCCGCCGCGACCAGTATTTAGGAGTTCAGGTGTTGGAGGCACGATCGGCCATGACAGGGCCGCGACGAGACCCAATCATGGATATTTCGATAAGGACGATGATGAGACGGTGGTGTGCAACGGTCTCATTGCTCGCATAAGCGCCCGCACAATGGTGAAGAGGATAGACAAACACTATAGTTCGCCGCTACCGGATGTAGATGCGGTATTTCCGTGGTTGCACGGCCTGCACCCGCAGAATTTCAACCAGAGGGCTTTTCTGGATCCGCTCAAGCGGTTTCGGGATAAGCCTGTTATCAACGTTCCTGGCGCCGATTTGACTGCCGCCGTAGCAGCAGACGAGGCGCCCACTTTGGCGGCGGATGACCCAGCTTTTGCGATTCCCAAGGGAGTCCGGGGCCTGATAGTGCTCAAGGTTGGCGATCATTCCAGTGAGTACGGGACGCTAGTGGGGTCTGTTGCCCCTCACGAGATTTTGGCAAGCGACATTGAGATTGATGATGACTTTGACTTTGTCGAATACGAGCATGCGTTTCGCCAGCGGCGCCAGCGTGCTGCCGAGGACACGCCCCAAGACAAGGAGCGAATGGAAATCGACGGGTCTCCCGAGTCGTCAGACGACTTGGATGAGACGCCCTTTTTGCCACAATTCCTCGTATTAGATCCCGTCGAGGGAATTTCGCTCCGCAACTTTCAAATCCAAGTTGCAAAGTGGGCGACCATCTCTGACATTTACGTATACTCGCCCGACGCGAAGGATCGCAGCTATGCACGAGCAGTCGCACGTGTCGTTGCGCTGGCTCAACGCAAGTTTCGCGATGAGCATCCAGAGGTTGATGAGTATCGGACGTTTATATGTGAAGACTCCATCCTTTCCCTGTATGCGGCAGCGCCACATGTGGTGTCCGTGCCGCCCAAAGATCAGATATATGACGAAGACGAACTACGTCTCAAGAATTGGGATTCCAACTTTTTGTTCCACGAGCGCGTCGAAATGTCCATGATGTCGTCTGCCACCCCTATCTGCTCCGACACCGTATGGCTCGGCAACTCGGTAGACTTTGAAACGTTTGTGGATATGTACCACTCCGACAGTTCTTCCCCGAGCAGCGCCTGCGGTGGAGCTAATGACGGCCGTCCTGCCGGCGTCGCAGATCACAATTGGGCCACGTTTGTTGAATGCTTTGAAGGCGCGCAGCTGCCCCCGGTGAATGTCATTGACCAGTATATTCGAGAGGCACAGTCGATTCTTGCTGGTACTTCGGACCATGAACTAACACCAATCTCTATCCAGTTCCCGTCTTCGGGGTCGGTATCGCTGTCTGCGTGCCAAGAGAAGGACTTTTTCGCAGTTATCTCACTGTGCAAGCTCATGTACCTCAGGAGCCGCGTCGAGTATCGCGGTCGTCCTGCGGGAGTGCTAATTTACTGCTCCGATGGTTACACAGAAACGTCGCTGCTTGCACTCGCCTATGTTATGTATGCCACTGGCGCCACGGCGTCGGACGCGTGGATCGACCTACACGTCAAGTACGATCGGCTGTTTTTCTGTTTCACAATGGACGTTGTGGTGCTATTGGCGCTCGAGTCTATGCTGTTGCGTTACTCCCCGGCTGTCAAGGGTTCAAAGTATGGTGAGACTTATGGAGCAGAGTTTATGGAAGGCGACATTGCGCTTCGAAGAGAGACGCCGTGGCGGGCATGCGAGCCCTGGTTTGCTAAGCTAGATGGTTCACTGCCATCACGAATTCTGCCCCATATGTACCTCGGATCTCTTATTCATGCCGACAACCCAGAGATGCTTGTGAGACTTGGAATTCGACGTGTGTTGTCGGTCGGTGAGACGCTGTCGTGGGTGAACTATACCGACGACCAGTACGTCTATGATGATACGTACTCTGGCATTACAAAGGTCAAGCATATGGACAACATTCAAGATGATGGAGTCGATGCACTTGGCCACTCTCTTGCCGAGTGCCTCGAGTTTTTGGACGAGGGGTACCGGTTAGGAGAGCCAACGCTAGTTCACTGCCGGGTTGGCGTATCAAGGTCGGCGACGGTGTGTATTGCCGAAGTTATGAAGAGGCTTGGTGTTGGCCTGCCGCGCGCTTATTTGTTTGTTCGAGTCCGTCGGCTCAATGTTATTATTCAACCGAATTTGCGTTTTATGTTTGAACTTGTCAAGTGGGAAGAGAGCCATCGCCGCAGCGGCGAAGGCTGGCTTCGTGAGGTTGACTGGCACATTTTGTGCCGCGAGATTACTACCATGAACAAGGTCTACATTTCATGATGCCCGTTATGACCCTCGTATGATTTTATTGCACTGTATTGTTATTCATGAATCTATATCGTTTGTTTTTTGTTACAAAATAAATGGGACCCAACTGGAATCTTGGAGTGTATGCTAATTTTTTCTGTCCGGTCCGGCGGACAGCCTAGTAGATTATCCAAGGCAAAGGATGCGCTACCGGCGTTCCCATAACGTAAACTCGTATTTGAGACCGTTTTCGTCAATAGGGCATGATGGCAGTTCAACTTCGGCACCAACAAATGAACGCAGCTCGTCGAAGCCCAGTCTCTTCCATTCACTAGATGCCGCGCTCTCCTTCGGGGTCCAAGGAAAATCGGAGAAATAAGTATCGCATTGAAGATCTTTTCCTGTGATTTCTGTCAAAAGGACATGGCGCGTTGCTGGGTGCTTGAGGGCTGCATTGTAGAGCTGTGCTCCTCCCATGACGAAGATCTTGTCCCCGGATGCCTTGGACAAGGCGTCTTCGAGTGACGAGGCGGCAATGGCACCTTCAAACTCGCCTCCCTGGCGAGTGACAACAATATTGACACGATCCTTCAATGGACGGAACTTTGGAGGAATCGACTCCCATGTTTTGCGTCCCATAATAACGACACCGCCCGAAGTCACTTGCCTAAAGTATTTCATTTCCTTGGCAAGCTTCCAGGGCATGCCACCCGCGTACCCGATCCCGAGTTTGGGGATTGTTGCGGCCAGAATCAATGTGATGCTTTTATTATTCATGAAACCTTGGTCCAGAAACTTTGCCTAGCTCAAGTCAAAAACTAACAAAGTCGAACGTGAGGGTTTGGCACGGCGCTATCTCGATACGGCGAACACTTATCAATGCTTATCAATAGTAGTACTTGTTGGTCAAACCGGAAACACTGGCAAATCTGCTAATTGTCGGCCCATGGCAATAAAAAAATCAAAAAGGTAATGAGAGCGGTGAGGTTCGAACTCATGCCTCTTTCGAGACTAACACCTGAAGCTAGCGCCTTAGACCACTCGGCCACACTCCCAGTTTCTGAACATACCTACTTTTACTATTACTTGACCGCTATAATGATTTTACAGTTTCAATTCAACTGATTCAAGAATAAAAATAGCGGCGCATTATACAAAACGATCCAATTTCGGATTGTTTTGTCAGGCTACGGGGCGAGTGCCCCGTGTGGAGTACTACTCAGAATGCCGCCTGGCTCCCCTCAGATGGCTAATCTGTGTTATACGCTGAGCTCTGAAATCAGAGGGTCCTTCTTTCTCAGACGTTCAGGAACTCAAGAGACAAACCGTCACCAGGAACTTGCGGACTGCGTGCTATAACCGAAAACAAGCCTTAGCCAAGGCGGTGGAGGGAGTACGTGCGGCGCAACGCCAACGTACCACCACCCCTCCCCCCAGTAGACGACCACCGAGATTTTCACGTCGCAAATTACTGCTGGGGGTATGACTCACCCATCTACCCAAAAGATACGTGAAATCGCCGTCGGACGCGGCGTCATGCGGTCCGAGTAAAGTGGGAGTTCTCCAAGAGATTGACGAATCAGATACTACGCATTCGAGCAGGACGGTGACGCGTCTCGTAGTATTATTACTCGAGAATGAATTCCGATTCAACAAACAATTAAATGGGTCTCCCTGAAACCTTGAGCGTAAAGTCGACAGTACGGAGCTTCCTAGAGTGCGAGACGATCCTATACGAGCGCATGTCAGATCACGGGAGGCCAATCTTATCCAATATTATCTAGTGTTATTAGAGATAAACAAAGTCTTTACCTCCATGAAAATGGCACTGGTGATTGCATAGTTTGTACTTTGTCCTCGGAAGTTAGCCTAGTGCAGGGGGCCTCCCGATCCAGATAAAGTTGGGCTCATAATGCACCGCGCATGCTGCTGCCAGCATTGGCACGCTGTCATGGACAAAGCTTACCATAACAAGAATTGAATCTCAGCCATAAAGTACCGCGAACTTTTGCATCACACGACGCCGACCTACAATACAAGTCATGACAACCGTAATTTAGGCCCTGCATGATCATGGCCACACCATGATTTGCACGGCACCATTTCAGCCGTACCAGGGACCCCAGATAACAGATAGAGGCGCCACTTGAAAACCCACGGTTGACAGCTCGGGTGGCTATATCTTATACAGACAATGGAGATAGCCACAAATGAGCCGGTGTTCTCGGCTATGTGGGACTTCCATGTCCCCGAGGCTCTCTATTGCCGGTTTCGCAATGGAGGCTGGAATCTCATTGATGAAAAAGGATACCTTTCGTGGTGCTTTCTGAACCGATACCTTACGCTAGCACCGAATGTGGTGTTTGTTATAGGCGCGGTTTATTATCTTGTTTCTAGTCGTGACAAATCCTCTAGTCGCTTGTGGGATGGCTCTGTTAAGACGGTATGTGTTTGAGGGTGTGCGTTCCCACAATATGAAGCGGCTCGATCTAACCTAAGACATTGTCTAGTATTTGTGTGCTTCTGGCAATGCTTTCGCATTGGATCTTGTACAATGCTGACAAGACGCTCATCGATAACCCCACTGAGGTGTCAGAAGTGCTTGCGCTGGTGCTGATTACGGGCGTGCATGCCGTTGAAGACAATTCTGCCCCATCATCTCCCGCCATCTCATTATGGTACTGGCTGTTTTCCACGGTGCGGCACACTTTAGACGTCGGCAACCTTGTGATGTGGAACTCGCCACTGCGTCCGTTTGTCGCGCTTCATATCGGACTGGCCGTCATGTCGCTGACTATGTTCATATTGGCGTGGCACGTGCCAAAGACACGTCAGAAGAATGACAACAAGCTATATGACCGTGCAGACACGTTTGGGTTACTGACTATGACTTGGCTCACCCCTTTGTTGAATATCTGTCTAGAGCGTGATGCCACTAGAAAGGATCTTCCTGACACTCCCAAGGGATTCAATGTCCAGGATCTGACGTCTGAATTTCAACAAATCCAAAAGACCGAGCCTATAACCGGAGGATGGAGTCTTTCGGCGGCACTGCTTCGCATGCATGGCATCTCTCTAGTCGGCGTCCTGATTGGTGACCTGGGTAGTGCTCTTTTACGAGTCAGCCAGTCTTATGTTGTGCACCTGTTGATTTTGCATGTACGCGAGTCAGAGGAATCACAAGCTAGCGTTCAGAATGCTGCTGCTTATTACCTGGCTGTCCTGCTATCGCTCACTGTCATTGGATCTGCCCTATTCGAGAATTTCGCCAGTATGTGTATTGTGAAAATGGGCAACGGCATTCGTGGTACCATCTATGGGGCTGTGTATCGTAAAGCGTTGACTCTTTCACCCAGTGCTCGTCACAAGCATACTCCGCCTGAGATTATGAATTATATTGGCTCTGATCTCAACCAGATCATAATGGCCTACGAGTCAGCCTCCGATCTCGTGACCGCCCCAATGATTTTTATCTCAACTTTCTATGCACTCTACTCCTATGTCGGATGGCACGTTCTGGGTGGCCTTGTGTCTGTTGGTATCATGACCCCCGTGAGCTCGTTCATTTCGACATTCCAATACAAGCGGTTTGAGTCCTACATGAAATTAAAAGACAAACGTGCAAAGGTCACCAGCAATGTCTTCACCAATGCAAAGAGTCTAAAGCTATATGGATGGGAAACCCCGTTCCTTCAAAGAGTTGATGCGGTCAGATCTGAAGAACTCGAAAGCTTTCGCAGCTTGCAAAAAGTCCAGGCCGTCCTGTCTGGATTGTTCTCGTCCTCCATGGCGGTATGCTCCTTTTTTGTGTTTGGCTCTTACCTGTACTTTAGTGGAAAACCACTCACTGCTGACATCGCGTTTCCTTCGCTCACGCTGTTTGGCTTGATGTCCATGCCATTGGCTAGTCTTCCCATGTCAATCATGGGTGTCATACAGTCGTCTGTTTCTCACAAGCGTCTGGCCGCCATGCTTGGATCCCAAGACCACTCCAAGGCAAATTACTCGCATTCACCTGACGTGGATGATAGCGACGTGCTGCTTAACTCGCAAAAGGTACCACTGGTCAAGGTCACCGATGCAACGGCGTATTGGGATGAGACTCAAGAATCAAAAATTGTGCTGGAGAATGTTTCGTTGGATGTGAAGCGTGGCGAGCTCTTCTGTATCGTCGGACGAGTTGGAACCGGCAAGTCTGCTCTTCTCAAGACATTGAATGGCGAGCTCGACATTCGTGGCGGGCACGTTAGTGTCCGTGGCGTCACGGCTTACGTTCCTCAGGACCCATGGCTCGTCAACCAATCGCTTAAACAGAACATCTTGTTTGGTACAAAATTCGACAAAGAGTGGTATGATAAGACCTTGGAGGCTTGCGAGCTTGTTCCCGATATTGAGACATTTGCAGATGGGGATGAGACTGAAATTGGTGAAAGAGGCGTCAGCTTGTCTGGTGGCCAAAAAGCACGCGTCTGCATTGCGCGTGCCGTGTATTCCAAAGCGGACGTGTATATTCTCGACGATATTCTTTCTGCTGTCGATGAGCATGTTGGTAAGAAGTTAGTTGCAAATCTTCTCGGTCCCAATGGCCTCCTGCGAAATGCTGCCGTAGTACTTGCTACCAACTCCATCAAAGTTCTCAACCAGGCGAACATGATCGCATTGATCAGCAGCAATACTATTATCGAGTATGGATCCCGCAAGGAGACTTTGGAGAATGACAACAGTGCCATCTTGAAGCTCATCAAAGAATTCGGTGTCGTTGAAGAGGACGCGTCTTCGGCTGAGACCAGTGCAGCCAACTCTTCCCAACCAACAAGGCAGTCTACTCCGCGACTCGATCAAGTTGACGATGCCAAGGGTGTTCTTCCTCCTATTGTACGCAGGCCGTCGGCATCGTCCTTGAACTCCCTTGTCTACGAAGATGCCCTTAGCGGAAAGGTGACTTCTAAAACCGAGGAATCTATGGCTAGTGGCTCTGTCGCCAAGAATCTGTTTCTGCGCTACTTCCGACTCGGAGGCTTGGTTTACATCTCGATAAGTCTCGTCATGTTTTTCGTTGTTGCGTTCGGCACAAACGCCTCAAATATTTGGTTGCGAGTTTGGACAGACGCTTCAGAGCGAGAATCTGTAGACTCGTGGTACTACTTATCTGTGTTCGCGTCCATTGGATGTACGACATCACTTTTGTGGGGCATTGGAATTTACTTTATGTTGGCTGTTGCCAATCTGAGGTCCTCCACAAAACTACATCAGGAAATGGCAAAAGCTGTACTGCGATCTCCCATGTCCTTTTTCGAAACTCAGCCGCTGGGCCGCATTATGAACCGATTTACAACGGATGTTTCAGATCTGGATCAGAATGTTGGTATTGCTATTTTCCAGCTCTTTTACAGGTCGCTGTTTGTCCTGATAGCTCTGATTGTTGTTTTCGTGACAACCCCGTTTGTTATGGTGGCAGCGGTGCCGTTGACAGCACTATTTTTCTATTTCCAGAGATACTATATAGCAGCCTCGCGCCAGCTGAAGCGCATCTCATCTACAACCACTAGTCCAGTCATGGCCAACTTTGAGGAGAGTATGAAGGGCATCAACGTTATCAATGCATTTGACCGTGGGAACCGCTTTATATACAGAAATGACCGACTGGCAGACTACAGCTTCAACTCAAAGTTCGTTTCCATGTCGGTAGATCGCTGGCTTTCACTTCGCTTGAATTTTGTGGGGGCGTGGATGATTCTAGTCGCGGCAATGAGCGGCGTTTATCTTTCCAGCAGAGGTCGAATGACTGGCGGACTCATGGGTTTGATTGTGGCCAACTCGGCGCGTCTTACACAAGTGCTTACCGACATCGTCAAAGCCACAGTGCGCGTCGAGACACAGGGCGTGACGCTTGAACGCTTGTTTGAGTACATTGACCTACCCTCGGAGGCGCCTGAGATCGTAGAGGGCCGGCGGCCTGCTGCTCACTGGCCATCAGAAGGTCGTGTGGAGTTCAACAATTATTCAGCCAGGTACCGTCCCGAGCTTGACTTGGCTGTACGCAATATCAGCTTCAATGTCAATAAACACGAGAAAGTTGGTGTCGTGGGCCGCACTGGAGCTGGTAAGAGCACGTTGACGCTTGCCCTATTTCGAATCATCGAGGCAGCGGCCGGCCATATCGAGATTGATGGCGTAGACACGTCACAAATTGGTCTTGGTGACCTGCGCAGAAAGCTCTCTATTATCCCTCAAGATTCCCAAATATTCACGGGCACCATCCGAGATAACATCGATCCTTTTTACGAGCATGACGATACGGAACTCTGGCGCGTACTTGACTTGTGTCACCTTAAAAGCCACGTATCGGAAATGGACGGTGGTCTGGATGCGCAGCTGGCGGATGGCGGCTCAAATCTAAGCAAGGGCCAAACTCAGCTCATGTGTCTTGCGAGGGCACTCCTTCATGAGTCCAATGTACTGCTTCTCGATGAGGCCACTTCGTCGGTCGACGTCGAAACTGATGCGATTCTTCAGCAAACTATCCGTTCTGAGTTCAAGGACAGAACTATTATCACCATCGCACACCGTCTCAATACTATTGCTGATAGTGATCGCGTTATTGTCTTGGATCACGGTGAGATCAAAGAGTTCGATACTCCTGGAGCACTTCTCGCGGATGAGAACACGATATTTTCCGACCTCTGGCGCAAGGGTCATGGTTCCTCTGGAACTACGTCTGTGATACCAAAGACTAAAGACTGATATATAAAATATTGTATTACATTAATGTGCATTAAGATGCAGCATTGAACGTTCGTGTCTCGTGCCGGAGTCTAAATATTGGTCTCCTTATGGACGACTTGACGAGGCAGGTAACTATTCACTACGAGGCCGCAGCTGACGTAATCCTGATGGCCATCTTGCATCGCAAGGCAAAGGGTTTACTACTGATGTTGGTCGCCATAATGTCGTTCGCACAGTTAGCAGACACATGCTGCTGGCAGAACTTGAGAGAGCGCTGGTTAGACCGTCAGTTGCTATTCTGTGTGGAACAAGTAGATCGAGACTTGGATGTCTTCTTGGTCGAGGACCGCAAAAGATTCCGAAAGTGGGATCTAGATTGGCGCAGTGGACTAGATCAACGTCTAACACAGCTAATGGACAGAAGCTAGGTCGCGACGACGGTACATTTCTGTCGCGTGGCGTCAAGAGACTTATCGAAGCTGTTGAGCAGGACGAGGGAGATGGGGCTTCTGTTCGACGCTCAATTGGAACGTACAAAGTGAAGAATTTCGATCCATTTCTAGTCTTTGACCACTTTCGGATCTCTGCTGGTGCCGGATTTCCAAACCACCCACATAGGGGCCAAGAAACAGTGACATATGTGCTCCAGGGGAATATTGATCACGAAGACTTTACAGGCGCAAGCGGATCCATTGGTCAGGGGGATCTCCAGTTTATGTCGGTTGGAAGGGGTATTATGCACGCAGAGATGCCACCAGCCCATTGTACAACGCGGTCCGTTCGAGACATCTGGAATTAAGATATTAAAGGCGTTTTATGATTTCAGCAGCGCAAGAAATGGTTTCGAACGTGCACGTAGATGGGAATCAAAGATTGGAAAGCATTGATAGACTGCCAATCTCGTGGCACGGGTGTGGTTACACTAGCAGGCTCATGCACTGATTTGAGAGATTCAGATTTAAACATTTTGGGTACATCAATAACGGCGTACGGACGATTTCTTCATTCTTCAGATGGCGCCACACACTAGTAGAGGTTGACGGATCCGATTCCTGTGATGGGGCTGGCAACCTATCTCGCCAGTTGCTTGCTACTGCATGAATTGCTATGTCACTAAAAGAGTTTCCTCGTTAATAGGTGATCAGCTATAGATCTAAGTTAACTGGTTGCTCATTTTCCAAGCTGAGGAACTCAATGTCGTACGGGTTTGGAAACATTTGTCAATGTGCAATGGGACACGCTATCGAATCGCCTGCCAGACGGGGATAAGCGTTAAACAGGTTACGCAAAGACGCGGCCATGCCGGAGTGGGCCGTCGGCCATTCAATTGTGCTGCGCGCCATGAACGTCTCCGGCTCGGCATTTCATGCGTCTCTATCTCGGATACTGGGCTGGTATCGGAGCGTTCCGCATTCTCACGAATTCGGCATTCATTCGGTCCCTCTTTGCGCGTAACAAGCCTTTGCCGCTGTTCCATCCAGCTTCGGCTCTTACTGACCTGGGCGTTTCGGCCTCTGAAATAAGACCGCCCCAGTGTCTGCGATTGTCATTTCAGAGGTTACAATGCAGTGCCTGTAACTTGCAGTACCGTGATTATGTGCCACAATAGTGCAGCACTGGATTGTGTGAGAATATCGTGCTACATTTGCAGCAGCAAACGTATAGATGCCTAAGCCTGTTCGAGTTTCAAGAATTTTCAACAACCTGGTCGCCGTTGCGCCGAAACCAAATTAAAATGCCTCCACGTCGGTCCGACTTCTTGCAGAAATTGGCGGCTATAGCTTCCCGCATTTGAGTTTTGTGCCTTGCCCAGGTGCTTGATGCACCAGTGCCAGATTGATTGCCGAGTTTTTTAGCTCTGGTGGCAGCATGCAGGTGTGTGCCTGCGGCTCAACTAAATTTCTACGGCCAGCCACAATTGCCACAGTTTTGGCTTTAGGCTACCGTGCTTATGGACGCAAGTCTATATCATTGGTCCGAGATGTCTTCCGACTACATTGGCGGACCAGACGACACGAGTGACCCGTTGGATTGGGGTCTTCCCCAACAAGCACTCGTGCATTATCAAGTACAGTAATTAACAAAATCAAAAGAACCCCTCTCCTGGTCCACCAAGAAACGATCGCTTTGCCGATTTCGGCCATGGTACCGCTCCCCAGTATATCTATGGCAAACCACAAGATGGTACTGACTAAAGGAACAGGTACCACCTTTCCCAATCGTAACCAGCGTAGTGTACGTTGGGCTAGACGACTATCTAGCCGGTTATATTATTTGTTGTAATCAATCGAGCGCGTATCCCAGAAAGGGTTGGCGACATTTAGCGACGGAGCCCGACAAACCATTCTGTCTGCAAGGGTGCGCCTCGTATTACCGGTATAAATGGACGCATCTATCTGAGCTGGTACCGCTGTAGTGCGACGTATTGAGGTTCCTAGCGATAGTAAACTAACGTTGGAACAGTAAGTCACCTTGACATTTTCTGTGGGTGGGGCGGGGAATCACGACTCGCTTCAGCGGTTGGGGCAATCAAGGTGGTAGTGGGGTTAATTAAATTATTCACACATGATATATATCGATTGTTTGGGTGCCAGCTTAATTTGCCTTATACTAATCCCCTCTGTGTTTATTTGGTATACAAGAACTCCTGCTAATCTCAAGTGTCACAAGATTTCGATAGAGATTCCAAAAGGGGTCGCTGGTCGCAGAACGTGGAGGAGGACAAAATTGGATTTGACGAAGGACATGTATATGTATCTCAACAGGTCGAGACCGGACCCAGACTTGGCCCAATTGGAGACGAAAATTCAACGAGATGGCAAAGATTCAAGGATAGCTTCAAGCCAGCAGACTTTTCTGGAGACGAGTATGCGAATCTTGATCAGGTCGAAAGAGCGGCACTTGCCACAGCCAGATCCCCACTGGCGCGTAACCTTACAAGTCGGCACCTGCAAATGATTGCCATTGGTGGTGCCATAGGTACCGGGTTGTTCATTGGGTCTGGTGGTTCGCTCGCTACTGGCGGTCCTGCCTCCCTTTTAATTGCCTTTGTGCTGATTGGAACCATGATGTTCTGCACTGTCCACTCACTCGGAGAACTGACCGTACGCTTTCCTGTTTCCGGAGCCTTTTCTACCTATTTCACGCGATTCATTGATCCAGCCTGGGGCTTTGCAATGGGCTGGAACTATGTGTTGGGATGGGCTTGTTCATACCCTGTAGAGCTGGTGGCTGCTTCCTTTTGTATAGGATATTGGAAGGACACATCCGAGGCCGCCAATACTAACCCACTCGTGTGGGTCACAGTCTTTTGGATCGTTACCGCCGGTATTAACTTGTTCGGTGTCCGAGGTTTCGGAGAGGCCGAGTTCTTTTTCTCACTTATCAAGGTTATTGCCATTGTTGGCTTTATCATCCTTGGAATAGTACTTGTGTGTGGAGGTGGCCCCAACCATGTATACATTGGAGCACAGTATTGGCATGATCCTGGAGCATTTAATGCAGGATTCAAAGGATTGTGTTCCGTCTTTGTAAATGCCGCCTTTGCATTCTCTGGTACCGAGTTGGTTGGTCTTGCAGCGGCTGAAACCGCCAATCCGCGCGTAAATCTTCCAAAGGCTACCAAGCAGGTTTTCTGGAGGATTACTCTCTTCTATATTGTTTCACTTATCCTCGTTGGCTTTCTGGTCCCCTACACTGATCCAAATCTCTTGGGCGCATCGTCGGTTGACATCGCCGCGTCACCATTTGTCATTGCCATCAAAAATGCCGGTATCTCCGGCCTGTCGTCCGTGATGAATTGTGTTGTTCTAGTTTCCGTACTGTCGGTGGGCAACTCTTCTGTTTACGCCTCATCGCGTACCATTGCTGCCCTCTCGGCACAGGGCTTGGCACCTAAATGGATGGGATATATTGACCGTCAGGGTCGCCCACTTGCTGGCATCATTATAACCTGTTTGTTTGGACTCATTGCATTCTGTGCATCATCAAGCGTGCAAGTAGAGATTTTCGATTGGCTACTTGCACTATCGGGCTTGTCGTCCATGTTCATTTGGGCGTCCATCTGCTTGTGCCATATCCAATTTCGCCGTGCGCTGAAATACCAAGGTCGGACAACAGACGAACTTGAATTCAAGTCAGCAGTCGGCCTTCCTGGGTCCATTTATGGCTTCGTCCTCAACTCGTTGGTGCTGATCGCACAATTCTGGACAGCTTTATTCCCCATTGGAACGCCTCCCAATGCTTCTGCATTCTTCCAAATTTACATGACATTTCCTATTATCGTTGTGTGCTACATTGCATACAAGCTGTGGTACCGCTCCAAGTGGGTTCGCATCCGTAATATGGATATTGACACGGGCCGTCGCGAGGTTGATGTTGATCAGCTTCGCGAAGAGATTAAGGAGGAGAAGGCATATATTGCTTCTCGTGGTTGGTGGTACCGTGCCTACCGCTTTTGGTGTTGAGACAAATGGAAGAGATGCGTAATCCTCTTTAGTATTGATAATGAGTGAGACAAACAATTCACCCACGAATTATAGACTTGAACGTAGCGAGCCAGCTCGTAAGTTCCTCTTCTGACCCAGCACAGAATCGTATCCTCTTCTCCGGTGTAACGACCTGCAAACAGTATATTTTCGATTTCGACAACGGGTCAATCTCTATGGCGTCTAAGACACGGCTGGCATCAATGACGCGTTGCGGCTGCTTGTTTTGCTCGCTTTTGTACAATAGAATGCGATGGGTGGTGATGACAATCCACTGCTTCTTCCATTGCGATAATCGTTTGCGTAGTCGTAGCAGCTGACCGCGCTTGAGTACCTTTTCCTCTTGGTCGTCGGGACGCGAGTGCATAGCGACTGCTGCAGCTGCCTCAGACACCGTGGGCTGGCGGGCTAATTTTTGCTCACCAGCAGCCGTCGGGTCTCGGTCTGAGGTACACGAAGACATCCCTGCCTCAGTCCCAGAAAATTCGAAATAGCCCCCACTCGTTGGGCTTGTTGCTATGGGTGGAGACACTGGTTGGTATGGTCCTATCGCCGCAGGTGGCGGTATGGATAGCGGCCCAACCCCATTACGCGAGTCGCCACGTCGAAGTGATAGCCTATTAACTTGTGAACTACCAGCACTGGTGTTGATACCCGAAACGCGAGTGTGCAAGGGCCGGCCACTATTTGTTGGGTCGAAGCCTTGGCCCTGCAACACACTATCTCGTTTGTATGAAGACGCAATTATGCTTTCACAAGCGTCGTTTGCAGCGTGTCTCAACACATCGACCCACTCCTGAGCATCTGGATGATTATCAGCGCGCAAATGCAAGTTAGCGTTGGATGTGAATACTGCAAAATGATTTGCCCTCTGGGGATCGTCCAACACAGCTGCACTCATAATATCCCCCGTTTGGATTACCTTTTCTGCCTGATACTCTCGTTCATCTTTGTATACTGCTAATTGACTGCTCCTTAGCACAAACCATTTCCTGCTCCATGTCTTACTTTTACCTCTTTTGTAAAGCCACCCACTCTTCAACACCATGTCTCGCTCGACTGCTGCCGCTGCCATCTGTCGAGCACTCTGATCCACAGGTCCTGCGTTGCCGCCACCGATAGTTAGACCAGCCAATGTACGGTCTCCATTCAGAGTAGACGGATCATGATTAGTTCTCGTCGAACATGAGTGTCCGCCAAAGTGAGTGCCCAACAAGCTGTGCCGTTGAGTTCCGCTACATCCAGAATCGGGGAGGTCCTCTGGTGTGGGCAACACCCCAGCTCGAGATGCTTCGGTCATGTCACACTCAATTTGAGCCCAGCTCCTGCTGTATTTTAAACCTCGCGTATCCGGTGGGCCTTTATTATAACTATTCCTCGAGTTCCTACGGCGATCTCCCCCTGATTTCAGCACTGCATTTCGTGGGCTGGCTGGGTCGAGCACTGGATGCGGCTGGACAAATCGCCCCCCAAAAAGGCTTGTAAAAAGATAAAATAACAAAAAACAAATGTCGCAAACTTCACCTGTGAGGCGCTTGCCGAAACCTTTTAAAATTGCCATTGAACCATGCATAGATTATTTCGTACAAGACATGTTTGCGGGCTACTGAATTCCGCTTAATATATACATTGCCACTCCTAGTCTGTTCTTCTCCGCTTCTCATCGCGTTCTCGCTCAGATGTGTCGCGTTCCCGTGCCCGGCGACGGCCCCCACTACGACGACCAGAGCGACTACCGCCACCGCCATGATCGCGGCCGCCTCTGTCAACGTCTCCTCCGCCGTCGTCTCTGGGGGAAGATGTAGCAGGCTCGCCTCCACCGATTTCACGGCGACGACCAAGTGGCATCTGGTTGACTGAGCTGGGTAGAGATGGGGGTGGTGGCGGTGGCGGCGGAGGCGGGCTGCGGTCGCGATTACGGTCTCGGCCTCCAGCCCGACGTTCCGGGCTCGAGCGCCTCGTTCCTCGACGACTGTCATAACGTTCGCCATCATCACCACGACGGTCATCGGGCCGCCTTCCGCCTCGTTGACGGTCCCTTTCTCGATCAAGGTCGCGGTCCCACTCACGCGCTTTCTCTCTTTCTCGATCTCTTTCCAATCGCTCTTTCTGACGATCCCGCTCTCGCTCGCGTTCGCGTTCGCGTTCCCGTTGGCGGTCGCGCTGCTCCCGTTCGCGTACTCTCTCGGTCGTTGCCTCTCTGTCACGCTGGGCATCTCGAGGGGCGTCACGCTGAACATCTCGAGGAGAGTCGCGCTGGTTGTCTCGCGCGGCGTCACGTTGGTTGTCCCGAGGTGAATCGCGCTGAGTCTCGCGTGGGTTCTCACGCTTCGTCTCACGCTGGGCTTCTCGCTCTGATTCTCTGTGCGTCTCTCGCTGCTGTTGGCCATCACGTTGACCTTCGCGTTGTTGTTGACCATCGCGGACATTCGAACGTTGACTGTCACGCTGTCCCAGACGCTGGCCGTCCCGGCTTTCCCTG
Source organism: Tardiomyces digboiensis (assembly GCA_030570855.1). Classification (NCBI taxonomy): domain Eukaryota; kingdom Fungi; phylum Ascomycota; class Dipodascomycetes; order Dipodascales; family Trichomonascaceae; genus Tardiomyces; species Tardiomyces digboiensis. The sequence continues at coordinate 79,582 of JAJLWU010000001.1, read as the reverse complement.
CTTTCTCGAATGTCACGGCGCTCGCGACCATGCTCACGCAGCACATCTTCTCGATTACCACTAGCCTGGCGCCCATCGCGTTCACGCTGCCGCTGGTCACCACCAAATCGGGAATCCTGCCCATTTGGTCGGTCAGTGCGCTCTTCTCGCCTTGACTGCGCACGGCCACTACTTTCATCAGGGGTGTCGCCAAACCGACGATTCCGGTCTCTCAGAGGCTCCTTTGGTAGCCTCGGCTCTTTAGTGTCACGTAAGGCGTTTACAGCCCCACGAGTTGTCCTGACATCTGTAGGTCTAGTGTCGTCAGACGACTCCTGCGGGCGCTTCCGTTCATCGCCTCCTCCCTTTGGCTGTGGCAGAGCTCTCTCCAAAGGAGCCCTTTGCGCATTGGGTAGCTCGCGGTCGCGGTCTACTTCGCTGCGCCTCGAACGGTCTGCTTTTGGGCCAGTGGGTACCACCTTGGCTTCCGCAGAAGCTGCCGGTGTCGCAGATCGACTGCGAATTGGTCGAGCACCGGGCCGTCGTGCTTTTTCACTAATAAGTTTCTCTTTGACAGCATCTGAAACTGGCACAAAGTCATACAACTCGATCCACTCGCCAGAGCGACGCCGCAAGTGGCCAAACAGAGCTGTTAAAAGTAGCTTCAAATCATCCCTCTCCTCAGCTTTTGACAGATGCTCAATGAGCGACAGCAAGTTCCATCCGAGGTGAGCAATCAAGGGGAACTCACTTATCATAGACCGCAAAATGATAATGGCGTTGCGGCGAAGCACATACTCATTGCTCTTCAAAGCATCAACAATAACACTGTGGACTGTCGCATGCCACTTCTTAACTATCTGCTTAAACACCTCCAGCGTCGGATAAGACAGTTCATCGGCGTTGGGGCTAGCTCGATATAAAAATCCCGGTAGCTTGTCGTCACTGTCGGCCCTATGTCCTAGCGCTTCTGTCAAAAACGTGTCGTTCGATTGTCTCCAGTGGCTCACCATCGCGAAAACCTCGTTGATAAATAGCCCGAGATTTTCGGCCTCGTAAGACGTGCATGTGCGAAGAGACCCATGCAGCAGGCCGCCATTCAAAAGCACTTCTAAAAGGCTAAGGGTGTTAAAATTCTTCGTACCAAGAGTGTGAAGAAGCTTGATAAATCGAGCAGAAAATAAAGCATCAACCGGCGTATTAACTGCTCGCGGAAGTAGACAATGAACAAGGAAGCTCTTATTCTGTTGTCTTCGGTCCGCACGTGAAATATTTTCAGACTCCGTATCAGCGACAAACCAATGATCCTTCTCTCGCGTCAGTCTCTCTAGGCACTTTTGCTGATGCGCAGAGTGTCTGCTCCGTTCAGCATAGAGTGAAGCAGCCTGTTTCATTATCGCCTCTTTCTCGGCACGCTTTTCCTTCAGCTCTGTCGAGTCGACGCTTTTGCTTTTCGATTCAAGAGCTCGAATCTTGTCTTGAAGCTGCTGGACCAACTCCTTCAATCGGCCATACTCCATATTATATGCATTATCCGGGAATTCAATATCGTAAGCTGCCAGCTGCCAAAATGTAACGTAAAGTCCTGGCTGCAAGTATTTCCATTCACCAGATGGCAAACAATGGGTGATTTCCTTGACAAGGCTTCTGAGTATTGGGTGCCATACTTCAGAACCGGGGCGGTTGCCATTCATCGCAACATCTCCGTCTGCATTAGAATTAGTCTCGGTGTCCTGTGCATCATAGCTCCTGATGTCCTCAGATAGAGCTTGCCTCCAAAGGGCAAAAGCAACGCTGACTGGTACTCCATAATCGTGACACAGCCTTTCCACAGGCATCATTAGTGCCTTCATATCCTTGGTTTCCACAAAGTCGTTTATCAGCTCCGTGTATTGGCCAAGAATGTGACTGAGCTCATCATACCGATGTGCTAAGACTTTTTGAACTGCCTTGTCATCGGAGATCCTGTAAATAAATTCCTTTCGTGTCTGGGCTAACAACACAAACAGCTCATTCACTTGCCCCAAATCCTCAATGGCTTTAATTAGCCGATTCGCAGACCTCTCGCTTTCATGTCTTTTGTCATCAATTGCCCTGAAGACGGTTAGCCTCAGTTCAGGGCCCCCGCTCAAACTCGTGACTTGGGCGGCCGTCAGATCCGAAAATTGAGCTATTCCGCCCATGTGGGTGAAGAGATCACGTAACATAGCGATATCTGAAGTGTTTTTTGCATGAAGCTGACGAACGATATACGAAATTATGGGTCGTACATCCATGGCGGCATATTTTCGGCAGAGTTTTGCGGTAAAGCTTGACAATGCTGTGATTAGAATATGTATCAGCATAGCAATATCGTAATGACAAAAAAAAAAAAAACTTACACAAAATCCATTTGCGGTCGTTCAAGCCGTCCATCTGCTGGGTGTTGCGACCAGACGTAAGCTGCATCATAATAACAAACGGAAGAGCATCCCATCCCATATCAGAAAAATAACGAGCCGCATCGACAACTAGATCTCCAAGGTTGTCATAGCTTTCCACTTGGCTGATAAATGCCGAGAAAGAAGGAATGGGATTCGAGTACGAGATCTTTGCGAGTTTGCGAAGCATTTCTTTGAAATTTGTCTTTGAGAGTCGCTTAAGAACATCTTTGGTCGCCTTTTCAGCTTGCGAAGTCGCCAACTTAAGGTGGGGAGACCTCTTGGCGAGAACGGCAAACCACTCGCTATACAACGCATAGCGCTGCTCAAAACGAAAACAGCGCATCAACGCAAATGCATCATACACAGCACTGGGGTTGGGGCCCAACAGAGATATCGCAGGCAGGATGAAAAGGCGGAAGAATTCGTACCAATAGTCCCCTTTATTGCCGTCTTCTGGATTTGCTGCGAAATGGGCTCCTATGCGACAGAATTTAGAGAACAGCTCGACATTGCGAGCAACGAGCTCGGGAGCAAATACGAGTAAACTGTCAGCAACCTGACGAAGACCGTCGAGATCCTTGACTCGGGCTATCCCTTCACTCCAGCTAGGATAGAAAAAAGAAGTTCGTTGACCATTACCATTGACAGTCTCGGTCGCATAAAGGCTGAGCACGCGCTTGTCAAACTTAGTGGGTCTCACAAGAACAGTGTCCATGACTGCCGAGGCAGGAACTGGCTTTGGTATTCCAACACCAATGGTTGGGTCGCTATATTTGAGGGACTCATAGAGGGGCTGAATTGAATATTCCACCGCCCTATTTATCATGTCACCAATTTCAGGAAACGCACCAGGCAAGAAAGGGAAGCGAGCCAAAAAGAAAAGGGCATGGTCAATACATCCAACCGCAAGTAAGCACTCGACAATTTTTGCCTTTTGCACGCTTTGTTCATGTTTTTCCTCGGGCTCCGGCTTGTCTGCTTTTTCGGTTGGGGTAGCCGGTCGGGTGATATCAGGCGTATCATCCTGGAGAGGTGCTGCTAACGCCAGCGCTGACGCCTTGGCCAGAAAAGCCTTTTCTTCCATATCCTTTTTCCACTTTTCCTCATATTTGACAAACTCACCATCTGAAGGTGTCAAAAAATTGTACACTCCAGCCAGTGAAACAAAACCTTCCCTGATTAGGATGGCAACCAGCATCATCAAGCTGTGCACCGTTTTGGGGTTATGGCTGGCATGCTCCATGCGGAATCCAAGAACTTGGGCTGCCATATCGTTGCCACCATCGTATATTCTCCGTTCGATATCATTGCCGGTATTGGATGGGCTCGCTGGCCACCATGGCGACCCCTTGAGTAAGTTCATGTAAAACCCTACATTATCTGCTAAGTTCGCGGCCGCTACATCAAGTATCACGTCAAGAGATTTGACAGGATCCAAGTCAAAGTAACCAATCAGAGATTCAATGCTCCTTGCAACGACGCTTGGCTTCTGTCCGAGTTTGGGAGCGTCATGCAAGAGTACTAAAAGCTTCGAATAGCCCTCCGACTCTTCACGTAACAGGTTGAACCTCTTTTGTTTGTAAAATAAATTTGTGTTTGCTCTCACGATCCGTTTTTCAAACATTGGATGAACAATACCAGCCTTGACAAGTGTTTGCGCATCCAATAATAGCATAGATTCAGCCTTGTCAATGTCCAAAGCCGCTAATAGCTTTTTCAGCGGTTCGCTTAATTTAAATGTCGAAAGCGTATCCAAAAAAAGTTCAACCGTTGAGTAGTCCACGCCAAACAGTTCATCGACAAGCACTTTTGCCTTGTCGACATCAAGTCGGCTACTATCTACAGCATTCAACACTTCTAAGTAAATAGAAATCGCCATTTTCCTGCTCCCCTCATGTTCGCGTAGCTTGTCAACTCTAGTTGTTAGTACTTGTTTGCGCCTGTCCTCAATCTCACATAGGATACGCCATATGAACTACTAAATCCAGTCAACTGGTCTCCTAAGATTGTGCAAAAATTGGTCGTAATGAGTTCCCTTGTTTCGTGGGGATGCTTGCCAGTTGAGATCATCAGAAAACTGAAATTTCCAACGCTGTGTTCAGGACACCGGACGTGATTCTTGACAGCACTCTAGCAGCTATTTGCCAATGTTCTTCAGCTCTATTGAATAACAGGGCGTCGTTTCGTTTATATTGTTCTGCGACCGACGAAAATAACCGACACATACATCTTTTGACAACTAGTGTCGTCCCACGATTGGATTGCATCGTCCGTGAGGTAAGTATATGGAAAATTCCCACAAATGGCACCATTGGCCTCCGGAGAGACAGACCGTGTGCCTGGCTCGTCCATTGTGCCTATGAGTGACCAGTCCGTTGAAAAAGACCGACGCAGCGATAGATCGTACACTCTATGGCATTTGCGTGGGGATTTGACTAACCAACGATTTGGTATCCATGTTACGCTGATATGCTCATATTTACGCTGCCCTTCCCTGAGGGCTGGGATGGACAGTATATGGCCGGTCCCGATCGTTTGGTGGGATTTTTGTTTCAGCGAGAGAAGTCTAGCAGCTTGTTTGCATTATGGTGAGTATGCTGAATTCATTATTAGAGTGCGAGTATCGAGAGAATGTTTATACATAGTTGACTCTAAGCAACGGCGATCCATGTTTCAGTTATTAGATATTCTAGGTGGATTCTGACAACAGGCTGATAAACTGCGGGACCAACAGATTTTCGAACAACTCCAGACCCGGTATATTGGTATAGGGTCGGCAGACACCACGAAACAGTAAGTTAGATGGGAATTTTGGGATCGGAAATAGCGTCTAACGCTAGAGAATGGCAGGAGAATATCCATCGCGATAGTTTAGCGTCATATGTTGGCCACCCGCCGATGCTCCAGATGTTTTCAGTTGCATTAGGAGAGCCCCAATCGCGTGTTCGGCAAAAGTTTATAGATGTAAGTTTCATCAGTTGGATGATTTTGGCCGGATCAAGCGCAACCGTTTCTAACCCCAGAAAATGATTAATCCCTGTGGGCCCGAACGCCAGACGGATGGAACTGCTGAAAAGACGGAGAATGGTGAAACCAGATAAAAATATTGTGAGACCACCAGATAGCCATTGATATATATTACGACGGAGACGGGTGTATTCTACGAACACAGTACCGCAGGGCACAGGCTAGTCCAGGGCGTTGCACATACGAGAAACTCAATCATTATGAGCATGCGAAAAACCTCAATTATTATGAACATACGAGAAAACTCAATCACTATGAACTTGCGAGAACCTCAACCATATAAACATATCTGAATGATTGAGTGAGAGTAGTTCAGTAGTATATACTCCGTGTTCGATGACAAGGTATAACACCGACATCACCACCCCGCTGCGCCTGGCGCTCTTTAGCATTATCCCACAGGAAGTAATCAAGTACAACAGAGTTGAGTTTACAGTCTGGGTGCGCAGCAATGATGGCCCGAGCGATGAGCTCCGAGCTCCAGATAGTAGCACCTCGGATCTCCACCTCACGGGGGTCTCCGTGAGGAATGAGCTCGTGCGACGATATTGCCGAAGTAAGACGGTCCGAGTACTCGATACACCCAAGCGAATGCAGAATCTGAGGTATTCTGTAGTCGGCAAATACCGTTATCTCAGAGATATCATCAAACTGGCCATAAGAAGCACCATTGAAGCACGAGTATAGATCACCTACTAGAATCTGTGCCCGCTTCTGAAAGTAAACCGTGCGGCCCTTGAACTCACTCCAGTCATCAAATGACTTGAAGTATTTCGTCACAAGCTCAATTAGACGCACAGCAGACTTGTCTGCATCCGCAAGAACACGTGCAAAACTGTTATATCCGAGTCTGGCCAGCGCTGTTCCTGCCTCTTGTAGTACATGCAGCCTCTCGTCCAACAGTGGAATGGTCTCACGGGCATGGCCATCGGGGCCCGGCGTTGCACGAAATATGTGAGCGAGCTTGTCTCGCGTCAATTGCGTCGTCCAAAAGTCCGGTGTCGTAAAGGGAATCCCTTCGTCAAGAGCTCTATTGACTGCGGCACACAGACTCCAGAAACCGGTATAGTTCACTCCTTTATATTCCACAGCGTACCGCAGAGTCTCAGCTCTACCAGTATCCAGGTCATCCACGTCCGACCAAAATGAAAAGTTCAATAGATCAACCAGAAATATCCAGTCGACGGTCGCTTGCGTCTTTTCTTTAGGATTGAGCGGGTGCTGGCTCCAAGATTCTGTGGAAAAATGCTGCTTCTGTATCAATTCGTAGATTTCCGTGGCTGCCCTCTGGCACCCGTCCGAATTGACGGTGCAGTCGACGGCGTTTTGTGTAATGAATTGTGCTGACTCTAGCACTTGTGTCATGGCTGATTCTACATTTTAGGTCGTTGCGTAAGAGCGAACGTTTATACTGATTGTTAGTCACGATTGGTCATGCCTCGTCATAGATGTCACTTGTCAGTTGCTCGTAGGATTCTGGCGCTACAAGGCAAATACGTTGCCATTGGTTTGATTGGCAGGTCAGTTGGCAGGTTAGTTCGCAGTTTGGTTTGGCAGCATGGTTGGTAGTATGGTTGGCAGCATGGGTTGGTAAGTTCGGTTCCTCTGAGTTCTTTAGTTTATATTTCACACCATCCTATGGTGCAACGGTCACTAGACCTTTCTACGGGTAAAGAATAAAACGAGCCGATCTAAGCAGGATCAACGGCAAAGACAGCGAAAAGCGCTCATGCAGCGGTATTCCCTGTAGTAGGTCTCGTCTGCCTGTAACGAAGCTGGGACTCCAAAAACATCCCGCTCCGAGGGAGCACTTCGGAAACGGCATAGGACTCTCGTGCACAGGGCCGAGATAGCACCCCTCTGGGGTACGAGATATGCTACCCTATTAATTAAAGGCGCAGTCTCTGCTAATACGAGCCATACAGTACTTCATACTGGTTACCTCACAAAATGGAAGTTACAGGCCATACCGCCACATGAACGCTTTTCGGGATCTTTGGCGTCGGATCTCTGCCACAAATGCTTTCGGTCGAGAGTTACTAGTTAATCAAGGGTGGACGACGACGAAATTTGTCAGTTGCCGTCGGCTTTAAAAATGGTGGGATTTACCCTCCTTGATCCTCGTGGTTACCGTGGAAGCGGTCGAATTTTTGGCATGTAGAGTTTTTCAGTTTTGTTTTGTTTTGTTGTGTTTCTAAAGTCGACCCTAAAACTCATACCGAAAATGCCTCTGCGGATGCTTCTGAAACGTGTGTAGCAGGCGTCAGAAACTGCACGTGCTCTCAGGCACATCACTTATGGAGCGATCGGAATATCTCACACTCGGCAAGGAGCCATATCTTGCTCCTCCTCTGCATATGGAGGAACAGCGGTGTTGATCGCCCAGATGCAAATTACGTATCTAACTACGATCTTGTTAACGCTTGCCAATTGGTTTCGGCTCCACAACATTAATTTGTTCAGAAGGACCCCCAACCTCTCCGTAATTCAGAACTTGTCAAGACTTTGCCACAAGTCGGCCCCTATACGTGCTCTATCGTGGGAAAATTCCAAGTCTATTAACCATTTCTCTCTATCTTTTTATCCAAAAAACTCCCGTACATGGCTATGGAAGTTTGACCAAATAAGGTTTCGTACATGTTGTCGATCTCTTACCGTTTGTGGCAAGTAACAAACAGATCGCCGACAAGATAGGCTAAATCCACACAAACTCAGATATAGACCAAAGCTAGAGAATGTGCTATATATCCAGATAAATGTTCAGACACTGTAAACAGCCGGAACGTCATTGGAAGTCGCTTTGAGGCCCATCAGGGGCTAGATCTAACAAGCTAAGTTACGTACATATATGCAGACCATGAGACGTTACGCCCTTCAGATATTTTGTTCCAGAAATAACTTATTCGTATCGGGTGTCGCTGCGTTCTTTGTTCCGTTGTGCGTGGCGCGATTCGTCCATATTGCAAGGACACATTGTGACGTCGTTGGACGTGGTTTGTCCAGTCCAGTGGCATGCTAAACATGGTTTCCTGATTCTTGCAACTCGCAGTACAGAATAGAGTCAAATGCGGACCTCTTGGAGAACCTGCAGGCAACAACAGGTTGCATCGCGTCGGCATATTGCAGTGCCCAGATTCTCAATCATTTAGCTCTTGAAACATTGTGAATATATTCAACCGGCTCATTTTTAGCCAAATAATATTGAAAAGGTAGGAGCCAAACTTGAAACAAGATCTCGAATCGACACGCGCGTCGAAATATTTGAGCGTCGACTCGGTTTGTTGCTGTAGCAACTGGCGTATTGAATTGGGTTAGCGCCGCACGCACTGTAAATACAAACCCGAGAGTTTGTGATTTGAGCAGCCAAGACATATCTACGGTCTCGCTTGGCCAAGAGGCGCTTTTGTTGGGTTTTGCTTTTGCTGAATGTTAATACGTTACCAAAGAATCTTGTGCTCGAATGCGTGATCTCTAAGGTCTAATTGTACCGAGTTTGACAGGTTAGTTGTTTTTGTTAAGCTACGAGCCTTTTGGCTCAGGCGTCTGTCTAGGTTCAAGCTGAAAGATTTGACTTGTTACTGGATTCTACACTCTTTTGCAAGGGAAAAGCTGTGCATGGTGATCTAGCTTGAGTTTGTGGGGCATCTCTCCGCCTTTAGTGGTTAATCCAAGAGCCCACTAACAACAGAAGACATTTCAGACATGAACATCGTGTCGTACCTGCGAGACGAATCGGGCGGTTTTGCTTATCCAGATTCTGCGTTTCCAGATGTGGAGGCGCCATTTCCGGGCCTTCCGCTTAGCCCCCAGGCGCGAATTGCAAAAATCACTGCAGAGTTTGAGGATCATGTGCATTCAGTGCTCGTCCGTGGGACTACTCCTGACGCTATGAACACCTTGTTTCGGTGGGCCCGCGAGGCGCTGGACTTTGCAGAGTACCAGCCAGGACTTGGATTTGATGTGATACATGCCGCCATGGATATCGTGGAGATCACAGAGAAAACTCCAGATGCCCAGTTTAGAGGCGCAGCTCTGTACATGATGGGACTGTGGCATTTGTTCGGACTGTTTGAGAAGCAACAGGATACTGAATTGGCGATGGCGCTGTTTATGTCGTCGGCCGAGACGGGGTTTTCGCGTGCATTGTACAGAATTGGATCCGACTTTGAGAGGCGAGGGGATTGCGAGTCCGCAAAGGTATACTTTGAACATGGAGTAAAGCGTGGAGATGCTGCCTGTTGCTACAGAATGTCTATGGCATATTTGCGGGGACACCTGGGTTGCAAGATTGATAGAAACCTGGGGCTGCGTTACCTGGAGACGTCATCACTCATGTCGGATCCAGATAGCCCGCAGTGTGCCTATGTATTTGGCCTTGTGCAGCTCGGCGAGCTACCTGATGTCCTCCCACTGCGCGCTACGGACGATGAGCTTCAGCGTGAGTCGGGTCTTATGGCAGTTGAGCGCGCAGCGTGGCTGGGATTCAAGCCAGCTCAAATGCGGATGGGAAAAGAGTGGCAGGGTGGAATGAAGGGCTTCGACAGTGCGGTTGCACTTCGCTACTTTCATTTGGCGTCTCGCCAGGAGCAATATGGCATTTATAGAGGATTGGAGCCGCCTACGCTCGGCGGCGCTCCAGAAGCAGAGATATCCAAATGGTTCTTATGTGGGTCCACAGACCTTTTCCCCCCCAATGAGGAGTGGGCGTATAAGTTTGCATGTGTGGCCGCTGAACAAGAAAACAAGGTCGCAGAGTTTGCGGTTGGCTACTTCTACGAGATCGGCATCTATGTTGATCAAGATATTTCACTAGCACACAAGTGGTATGGAAAGTCGGCCTCTCATGGCTGTCAAGATGCTGCAGAGAGGCTTAAGGAGATTGGCGATCAGGAATCCGAGAAACCAAGACGAACACTCACACGTAAAGATCACGAGCAAAGCATGGTCAAGCGCGGCCGCGGATCCATAAGATCTTCGAGGCGACCTGTGCCATCTAAAGAGGACAGGGACATCGGTCGAATGACGTCAAACGCTAGTCTAACCCCCCGAAAGGTAACAACCGACTGCAACACTGTTTCGCCTCTGCCACGTCGGCCAATCAAGAAGGACTGGGTAACCAATGATTCTATTGCCTTGGAGCCCCCCTTGTCTATCACAGGTCCAGATTTGGATGTGAACAGTGTCCAGGTTGAGAGGTTAAATATTAGCAGCAGCCCTGAACGTCGACAGGGTGAGGCAAAAACTGCTCTGCAGCTTACAGCGCCACGACGACGACCGGTTGGCAAGGGCCACAAAAAGCATTCGTCGATTGCAGTCACAAACGGTTTAATAGCAGATTCTTCATTCCAGCAAACACGAAACAACGCCCGCAAGACGTCGATTCCCGTCCAGATGCTGGCCACTGCTGGTTCGACAGCCCTCTCCCTTGTATTAGACTCGGAAACGCTAGATGCCGGTCATCATGATGATAACGGTCCAAAGAGCTTCGAGACCTCCTCACCCATAAAAGCAGCTCAGGATCTTTCACTGGACAGCAGCAGCTTTAATGAAGGGGTTTTAAGTAACAGCCAGCCTACTTCAGTTCGCCAAAGCCCTGTGTCCTCCGATACAAGCACCATCATCGCACCCACAAGAGATGCTGCTGAAAGCTCTGGTTCATCGACTCCCGCAGCTGATTCGCGTCGTGTCAGCATAGGGAGCGATAAGCAGAACGACCTGGCCTGTGCAGTTGCGCCTTTGTGTGTGTCTCGAAAATCGTCTCAAGAATCTGTGGCGCCGCTTGTGGTTGCCCGCAAGCCGTCGTTGGAACATATTGATTCTCTCGCAAATAACGGTTGCCAATCGATATCAGACTTTGAGGGGCAGGTTTCGCCACGTAAAGGGTCTACACCACTGCGAACCCCGTCGCCGCGTAAATCGCTTGAGCCTCTTGTGGAACGACCAGAGCCCACATCTCCGGTTAGTCAGGCGGTGTCGCGGACACCATCACCCAAGAAGTCATATGGTGAGCTTGTCCTGCCGAGCCAGCAACGCAAATATAAGAGGCGCTCGTTGCAGTCGATGATCTTGCCAGGTTCGACGAGCCCCGGAGTCAATCCCGCTGTAGAAAAGCAGGAGACTCGACGATCTAGTGATGGCGGTATTGCGAATCGAACTCCGTCTCCGAAAAAGTCGTCAGAGATCCTTGGACGTTGCGAGCCAACGACAATCACCAGTGCCCCACCAACTGTCCAACTTGATCGCGACCCCAGTTCTACTCCCCCACTTCAACTTCACCGAGATGGTGCCAAAGGCGACTCGCCGGATCAAAGAGACAGCGTTTCAAATGTCTCTCCGCGCAAGCGACGCTCTGGCATCTACCCAGTGCTGCCGACTCTTGAAGAGGCGGCACCTTCGTGTGGCGATGGTGGCGCTGGACGATTAACACAAAGAGAGAATGACGAAACAAGCCAGGGATTGCCTCCAGATGTTGGATCCGACGAATCCCGCAAGCCAACTCCATCATTGCGTTCTGCGGCATCTCAAGCATCGCTGAGCACTGCGTTGAGTCTATCTCATACGTCCGCATCTGGTCCATCTCGCTCAGTGAGTCCGGCAAAATCAATTGGGTCAGTGAAGAGCCGCTCTTCTCAAGCTACACTGGCAGAAGCCCACCATTTAGGAGCTTCACTAGGCATCTCTGGTGGTAGCCCGGCTCCTGGGTTATCTACTTCTCCTAGCTTGACCGACAAGTCGTCACCAGCACTTTCATCAGATGCCTCTATATTCAGTCGAGCGTCTACCATGACGTCGGGAATTACTTCTCTGTCCGAGTTGTCGGAATTTGAACCGGGCACCCGGCCAGGCACTGCCAAGTCGTGGGCCAGAACAGCAGCAGTTCCTCCCCTGCCTGTGCAACCACTTGCAAAGAAGTCCAACAAGGGCAAGACCGGTAGGGGTATGACATTTGACGATATGGGAATTAAAATCGCAGACAAGGATGAGAAGGAAGACTGCATAATTATGTGATATACATGTATTCGCAAGATCAGATCAGTCATACTATATAGAGTAATAGCCGGCATCAAATGTCGGTAGTAATGCGAGTGTTGTATCGTCGCTCTAGTTCAGCCAGTAATCGTACACTTCTGGAAATAGCAATAAATAGTCATCACGATTATACGTTCGCAGCGTAAAAAGAGAGGGGGAGAGAATTGGTTGCTCAAATGCGCAAGTCTCTGTCCAGTCCCATGAGCAGTTCCCGGTCACGCGCAACCAATTTGGCATATTTCTCGTTCTTGGCAGAGCCTCCAATGGGCAGGGCCGGACTCTCTGGCAAGATTGGTGGTGGGACGGTAGCTCGATCCGAAACAATATTCTGTTGCATTGTAGTGGAAGCGACCTGAGAAGGAGGAAGTAACGATGTAGCGCCCTGGGCATGTGGTTGCGGGGTCCTGGGAGCTGCAGACTGAGGCGGAGACTGGGGGCTCGACGAGTTGCCTCTGTAAACTGGTGGTGGTCCGTACTGAGCCGGTGGCGGGGGTGGAGGACCGGATGGAGGTGCCATGTGAGACTGAGGTTGTTGCGGGGGAGGCAGCTGTGCTTGTGGTTGAGGAGGTGGGATTCCACTGTGCATCTGCGGAGGGATAGCTTGAGGGTGTAATGGGGGAGGTGGAAGTCCCGCCAACGCCCCAGGGGCTTGCGTAGAACTGTGGATATGTGGCGGTAGCGGCGGCGGTGGTGGTGGTGGCCCGTAATGCGAATATCCTGGAGGAGGCGGAGCACCGTGAACGCCTTGCGGTGTGGGGGGCGGGCCAATATTAAGATGCACGCCGTGTTGGGTAGAAGGCTGCGGGCCAACGCCCATCATTGGTGGCGGGGGCATACCCACAGGGATTCCTTGATTGTGCATTACCATCTGAGGCTGCCATGAGCCCCGAAATGCATTAAGTTGAGGTTCAGTCATCGCCGGGTGTGGGGGAGGTATTCCAGACATTGGAGTAGCTTCGTCGGGACCGTATCCGGAGCTGGTCGACGCACTGTGTTCGGGGTACAATCCCTTGGGGATGACAATATGTTTGAGTTTTGGATCGCGAGAAGGAACCGGCAGGTTGTCTGCTGAGCCTCTAGTGTAATATGATATCAAGTGGAGTTTCAAGTTTGTGCTGGTGGTGATGGAAAACGATTGCTTTATAAACCCGTCGGGTTTATATCTGTAACCCTCTGCGGAAGCGTCGTCATCAGCCCCATCATTGTCTACATCAAGATCAGATCTTTTTCCCTCCATCTCGCGGTAGGTCAAAAACGACCCACTCACTCTTGACGCACTCCAGCTCTTTCCATCAGTCCATCTTCGCATACCAGCTTCGCGCTCATCCCACACGAAAACACTGCCGTTGTGGATCTGGCGCCGCTCTTTTTCGCTTAGACGTCGCTGTACGCGTGGCAAAATACCTAGTCGGCATGCCTCAAATAATAACACCGCATCCAGGGTCGTGCGGACATTTCCCGTGTAGGTCTCCATTACCATCCGCTAAAAACCTGTCATTAGCCAATATCCCACAGTATACCTCATTTTATTACAGCACCAGAGTACAGTAACAGGAGTTTTCCTCGTAGATAGTGTACCAGTGGCAGCATTCTTGAGAAAGGAAAAACAAAAGTTGGCCATCAAAAATTTTGTCCTCAGGCAGCATCAAATGCCATCCACGTAGCACCCCACTACTTGACAACCTCATATCTTGGTCAAATCCAGCCGTCTCAACTAGCCAGTTCAAAAGAGGCCGTCACAAACCGTCACAAACGTGGCGTCATTCGCCTGTCCGTTGCAACGCGCCAACATGTTTCTAGTTTAGATCCGTGGCACCCCCTTCAGTTCCTTTGCCAACACTAGGTCAAACCCCTCCTCCAGCTTAATACAATATCGCAAACACTCACTCGTTAATAGTCCTTATAGAACAGCGCTGGCTAATTTCTGTAGCCAACGGGCAGTGGACTCAGCACCACGGCGACTTTGTCAACCTTGTGAGTTGCGGCGTAGACGATGGTAATCAAGGCGGTAGCAGTCCTGGCAGTCGTGCAACCCTATTTACCGGTCTGAAACAAGTGTTAACACAGCTGTTGTAGTCGTTGAACTTCAGTTGGTGGGATGAAGCAACAACCGCCCTGCTTATTGGGATCTGTGGCCAAACTTGGGTGGTGGCATGGATGTGCCCAGAAAAAGCAATTGAAGTTCCCCGAACCGCTGGCGCCGGCCCGTTTGCGGCGCAAACTGTGCATTGCATCTGCTGCAACTTGACCCTTAAGCATAAAAAGAAACTTTGGCTCTCATTGGCCGCTCAACCTGTCACACCATTCCAGCAAAAGCGGCTAGGCTTATAATCAATTGTGGGGTTCGTCCAAGAGTGTAGTCGGCCCTCTAATTGCAGTGTTGTCGAGACCAGGCTAGGTCATAACTTAAATGCAAACCCGTTGTTAAGCTTCTTCAACTCTAATTCAGATCTGACGCGTTCAGCATTTTGGTAGTGCCTGTCTTTTGGATCTCAGCATAGGCTATAATAGTTTCTGCAAACAGACTTGAGTCTACAGTTTGCACAGGATTTTCGCTTTGTATGACCGATTTGGAGAAGTGCGTTGAGAGCCACAGTAGGCCCGCACAGGATTTCCGCGGGATACCTTTTCCGGCCGGCAGGTTCCTGCATGTGTAAAAAAGTATGGCTGTTTTTTTTATTTTCTGGCGCTGCCACTAGTGGTGGTCAACCCCACAGAGTCCCTACTAGCCATGTTTCATCAAGTCGTTTGAAACTAGACAGGGTCCTGGGTATTGTACTTGGCCAGAGAACCGGTAACTGCACTATTACGCACACGAGTAAAATGCGCGCATAACGGTCAGAAAACGCTAAAACACGCGGGCCCTTGAGGAGATAAGCCCGCACATTGTTGGCACCAAGCAAGAGGGCTGCTTGCTAAGCATTTCAAGTGCACTTAGATGTTGAGTACGTTGTCTAGGAAGCATAGACGTTGCTTGGCGGTCGCCCACTATCGTTTTATGCACAGTGGTGTGTGCTGCAATTCTAAAATCCGAGAAAAGGGGCAAGGACTGGGGCAAGGCGACCTTGGCGCGACAAGCTTAATCTCAAGATACATGGACACGGCGATCATGTAGGCGTTTCATAAGCTCCGAAGAGACGTGAAAGGGGGTAAAGAGCTCCATCATCGTTGTGTGGTGGCCGCCTTCCGAAGCTGGTACGACTGTTGTGAGATTTATTTTTTGCAGGCACCCGATGAACTCGGTGAGAAATCGATGCGATTCCAAACTATCAACTGCCCAGCATCTGCAACACTGAGTAAGCTTATGAGGTAAGCAAAAAGTGGAAAATAACTAGACTCGGTAGAGCAAATGAAACCCGTTTGTCTAGCAGTGTAGGATTCAGCAAAACTTTTGATTAACGTGATGCGCGAGTTTGCTCGTACCACCAAACTGCCCAATTTCAGGAGACACGCATTAAATAACCAGTAGAAATTTCGCCCGTCACGAGAGTTTTGGCAGCATGTCAAGAATACTAACGTGCCAACGTTGCCAGGAACTGGCCATTTTTCTCTCACTTTGACGCCAGGGGGTCAAGTAAAATGTCTGGACCTAATGCAAGGCTCATAACCCCCTCGCGGACTACAGCCACCACCAGCATATGGTCCGTTTTAAACAATTTTCATTCGCGGTTTTTCCGTCCGGCCTTGATCTGACGGCGGTTTTGTATTTAGAGTTTGGCCCCCCAGGCTTCGTATTTTACTGGGGGTCTTACGTAGCGGGGAAAATACGTGGAGGGTCACATGCAAGGGCTCTGGCATGCCTCAATACATTAACATGCGCGACCCTAGACCCGCCCCGGCAAGGTGAGGCCGTTCAGGGCATTGACCCGAATATTCCGGAGTGTGGGGTTCAGTGTAAAAAGCGGTCAAGTGGTGGCTAATATACCCTGTATTTAAAATAAATAGCCATACAGGACTGACGCCCCCTACCAGGTAGAGTACATTTAAGAGATACTGTAAAGTGGGCCCCAAGTGACTCAGATAAAGTTAGACTCGCCAAGCGAGGACCTTGCAGTCGATCGATCGTACCTGGCGCCGGCTATGACACGCGGCACTTCTAAAACGAGATTGGCGGCTCCCTGCTGTAACCCTGCACATTGGGCAGTTGCCCCAAGAGTTGCTACAAGTCATAATACTATGTCCGCTGGCGGCACTCTAGTTTCGTGGTGCAAAATCGGAGCGAGACAGAGGTTCTCTAAACCTTCTCATGAGCACCGAGGGGTCTGAAGACGATAAGGGACTACGAGGAATAAGCCCGCTCATTATCCAAGCTGCCTTGTTTGGACTTGTGCCGAGTGCGACTCCTGTAATCATCACAGGACGATCGCAGATTCGAAACTTTATGCAGCGTTTCGTCACCGTATCGTATTTCCCTCGCCCAGACGCTGAGACCCAAGGGCTTTTATGCGAGGGTTCTCAAAGGAGATTTTATTATTTTTCCTAATTCCTGACCGCTTTAGTGAAGCACCTCTTGAACGCGCCGGCTGTATCGACTCTAGCACTAATTTTTTGTTTGTATTGTGAGCTCAACAGCTTCACTGCAGTAAAGGCGCATATAGTCGCATGGTGCATGGCGCACATGGCTCGATTTCCTTGTTCAGGAAACGAGAAAGCATTCCTAAATGGTACCATCGCGTGGTCCTTGTGCACACTAAACGCGGATCCAAACACCGGTGCAGTCGCCAAGCATAACAGTCACTTGTTATTAGAAATGTATAGGGTCCTCGATTTTCTTTCGAGTGTTAATTAGAATAGAGCCCAAACTATACCACAATACAAAGTGAACGGGGGGGGCTTCACAGGGGCTTGACGATCAAATCCCTTGCGATGGGCCGCGCGCTGTCAGGGATGCGAAGAACAGCATGGCTAGGTGCGGCAACTTGACGTTCTGTACCGTTAAAAGATGCCTCCTTGCAGAGCTCAAGTGGGCCACTGCTGCAGCTGAGCAAAAATTTTTAACAATTAGCTCAGACGCCCTTATAAGGGGGCGTAAATCCAGTGGGGGTGCCAGTGCCCTGGATGTCAGTGGCACGTGGACGCGGACCACAGATTAAAGGGCGCTTTTATGATTCGAGCCGCAATTGTTTAACACCTCACGCACACTCATATCAACACGTATGTCAATGCTGCGCCCGTAGCAGCGATAGCAGCGATCGCAGGAATGCTAGACAAAAATGCGTGCATGGAGAGTTTTACATGGAAAACCGCGTCATTTTGTACGCCCAAAACAAATGCCGCTGGTGACCCCCAAATTCCAGCCACCGGCATGAATCCATCATCCAAAACCGTTGCTGCACAACTCGACGGAATTCCGGCAAAAGACTTCCACAATGCACGGACCACACGTAAGCTGCAGTAACGTGCATGCGGCTAAGCCGTGACAACTGCGCCGCATGTAATACTGATGTAGGTACCGGCCGGTACCGAATTAATTTGATCTGCAGGCGCAATCAACCAAGGGGGTCATCAATAGCTGGTGCGGACAAGCTCTAGCAAATTTAGCCTGTCCACGTAAATAACTACTATGGTAGCACCGCGTTCTTCATGCTATCAGTTGTGACCCTACACCTCATTTCCAAGACTTGCATCAAATTTTGGCTTGGCGTTGCTCGCTCCGCGCGAGTTGCCTGAGGATGGCAGTAATTTTAATAATATTGGCGGCAATAACAGTCCTGGGTAGATAGAAGAAGCTCGCCGTATTTGGGGGTTTATGCCCGCCACATACCACTGTGATCCTTGTGAGTTCCGCGCCTCATTTTAGTCCCTGGGGTCATATGGACGTTGCAAGTCATTAACTTGCAAGGGTAGGACCGGGCAGTGCTGACCCTCTCCTGACGCCGCGTTGTTTGACTTTCGCATGTGTTTGCATTGTATTTGACGAGCGCTCACGATCTATTCTAGGCTGAACACAAGTCGACGACGTCGGGCAGTTGTTGCACTGAAAATGTCAAGAATTGGTGTGCAAGTTGCCTATCTAGATGCCGTTCTCGAAATGCTTGGACATACCTAAAGAAGCACAGTTTACATCCCGCACCTGCACGACTAAGTTGTCTGCATATCACAAGGTTTTATGACTAGTTACTGTAAAGGTTTAATTCTACAAAGTCCTCTGTGTTATACATTGTGCCATACACATGCGGAGTTGGGCTCCACTGAGCTCTTTCGAATTCTGCTTCTGGGTCGGCGCGACACGCTCTTGGCATCTGACAACACTTTGCCACCGCAGGCGAATATTAACTGTTGGGCCGATCATCCACGGTCTATCTTCGTAGAATGGCCGCGTTCGCAGCGCAAATTGTTAGCACTCAACGAGCAACAGCTTATCGAGCCTAGCCCAACATTCTTAAAGTTAGCAGTACTCTGGCGGCCCCCACGGAGATTTGAAGTTGCGGCAACGATTTGATCTCATTTCCTGGCAAGCAAATCAACATTTTTATTCCTTTGAATCGGTAGTAGTCGGCCTCAGCCTGGTCTTCAATAGTGGAGACATCAAGGTGTCCGAATCATAGTACCTAGAATTTATGCAGCTTGTACGAAAATGAATCGCTTGCCCAATTGTCCGTTTAATGAATGCGAATGCTTATGGCTTGTTTTTACATGCGATGCATCGAGATTAGTTCCCAGTAGCGCCGTATTTGAGGCCGTGATGGCCACGGTACGGAGCAAACTCTGGCTCAGACCAGCCGTCAAGGACAGACTTGTCAAGAATCTCGTAGACTTCAACCTCGAGAGGGCGGCAGCATTTGAGCTGCTCGTCATAAGTGGCACCCCAGCCCCAAGCGGAGAGATCGCCCCCGGGGCAAGCAGAGAGAGCACACAGTAGATCGATCTCTGCAAAGAATTCAAAGTAGTCGTCTTTGGTGGAGGGGCACGTCTCCATAAAGTACTGGCCATTATGGTTGAGTCCCGTCACCTGGAAAACGTTGAGGACATCGTGCACGTCATGCTCGGCTAGTCCAAATGGCAGCACGGCGCGCGTCAGGTTCGAATGGCAATGGAAATCACACTGTTCACCAGCCAGAAGAGCATCAACGTAGGGGTCGCACCGAGTTCCAAGCAGATCATGAACACGGCCGCCCCATTTGTCAACTCCATAATCGGCGAGCGAGTCCCCAATAATGGTGCACATGGGGCGAAGGTACGGCAACGTTGACCACAGACGGTCGTAAGTCGAAACATGGGTTCGGTGCAACTGACGAGTACGCGAAGCCCAAAACCGTTCGCGAGGGTTCTGTGCACTCCACAAGTTAAGATCCCCAACTTGGGGGCCCTCGGGGGTCTTTAGACGGCAAATGTATCCCTTGGGGACCTTCCATGCTTTGGCGGTTCGCACATCCACACGGATAGTCTCTACCAAGCGTCGTGGAGCCTGTGAGATCTTGCCATAGAAATCCCGGTCGACGTTGATAGGACTCCTCTTGCTAGTTGGCAGGTACGCCGGCACGGGCTGTTGTTAGAGTTTGATCCACCTTTGTTCATCCAGATTAGGCGCCATTTGATGGTATTATCCTGTTAAATACGGTATTTGAGTGAAATCAAACAAATCCAAAAACGTTTTTTTCTTAGCGGTCCACAAACTTCGGGCCATTTTGAATCTGACGAACAAATTGTCCCAGAAACAACGACTTTCCCAATGTCCAAAGACACTTGACTTACCGGATGCTCGTTATTAGCAGACTGGCGAGCGGTCATAATTGTCATAAAAACTTAACCCGAGTCACGCCTAGAATTAAACGAGAAAACCGACAGTTTTGGACTGCCTGACCATTTTAATATATGAAACGGAAAACCAACCCCGCTGGATTAGATAATTTGCCGTGCATGGTACAGCCGTGTGATGATATTCGGCTAATATGAAGAAAACAAGAAAAAAGCAGCACTTCAAGATACAATCTCCTGACTTTGGATATCAGTATTTTGACCAGACCTGATCCTTCTGCAAGTTTCATGGCGCTCACGGTGCTTGGCTGAGGAAGCGCTGCCCGTCCTTTTTAGACGTGAGCGCATTGATTTTCAGCGACATTTAAGCCCTAAGCTCTCTCGCTTGAATACAGTCTAGACTGCCGTAACGTCGCCTTAAGACACTTGCTTGTAATTGAATAATGCTGTTGGGGGTGTGTTTGCCGGGGGCTTGATCCTCTGCTCTAGTGTGTCTAACATGGTGCACCGTTGCTGAGCCTGGGGCAGCTAATACGACGACGACAACGGGAGCCAAGAGAGTAAATCTTAATTCGAAGCTCAGATCATGCTCTGGCGTCATGGACGAGGTCTGTGCATTATATGCAAGACCCCCTCGGCACCATCTCCCCGAACTGCGGGGCTCAAACGGCTATGGCGAAGAACCTCGCATCTGGCCGGTTCTTATCTTTCAAGATTACTGAAGTCGCGGACAGCGTCCGCCTCGGTGGTGCACGTTGTAAACTTGCGGCTTGCTTGTGTGTTAGTAAATGACAGCTATTGACGTCCTACGGGGCGTCCTTTTGGTACGTTGGAGTCATTGATGTCCTTGGTTAACTCACCGGAGATCCAACAATGATTCAACCCGCTGCATGCTAGAAGCGCTACGGCTTATGATTAATGACGAGGCTGAATGTTATTGAGTGGGGTTGTCGTTTGCTTCGCTATTCTTTTGGAATAGTTCAGGAGCCCTGTCATTTAGTTGATGGACCACCGGACGTGCCCAACGGTTGATCCTGCTCCATTTTTCACTCTAATTAACTCCAGGGCATCAAAACTTCTAGGTCTTGGGTTATACATAGCTTTGCCAAAGTGCCGGCGGGTATCGTGACACTCTGGGTAGCTCTGTATGGAGTAAATTCTGTGATACTGGTGACAGGCGTCCACGTTCCGGCCTCAGTAGTTTGTTTGGTACTGCTTTTTGTTGGTCTGCTGGTTATGGAACGAATTTTGGGAACGAAAAAGGTATCTTGGGTGCTTAAAATACTCGATATTCCCATGCAATTTTCGCTCAGGTGGATGAACATGTATTTTGTCACTCCCTTTTTGCTGCTACCGCTATCTCCGCCGGTGTCACGTACAGAAACCGGAAAGATCGCGGCGGTGTTTATACTTGGGTACCTAGTTATGTTTGTTTCGGTTGCCTACACGGTTGTTGGGCTCCAGAAGCTCACGCATACTACCAGACGCGCACACGAGGAGCCTCCAGTTGTTTCAAACAACGATCAGCAAGTAGTCTCAACGACTACTATCGAACTGATTCCCCAGTCAAGGGAGTCTATTTCTACAGATTCGATACGTGATTTCGATGATACTTCAGACGACATGTCCTCAATATCTCACCAATCCGTTTCAAGTGTGTCGAACCTTCTGTCACCACCGCGTGCCGCAGCTGTCTCGCTCCATACTCATCCGTCTCTTGCCATTCCACAGCGTTGTCTTATAGGAGACCCGGTCAGGTCTGGTCCCCAAGACGCGCGGCTCCAGTCACGGTCACTCGAACCAACGGTTGTCCAAGAGACTGAACGTGTGGCAGCGTGGGTTGCTGGTCACCCGGGATTGCTTCTGTACGGGATTGTGGCTGTTGCTGGCTCTGTCCTCTATTACACCATTGGCGTATCAGTCCTGCTCCACATATCTGTCGTGGTGTTAAGTTTCCGAGCTGCCCTGCTTGTCAAACAGCCTTACCGTGTCGTTATCCACCCGATTCTACTATGCTGTTCTCTGTCGCTGCTCTTCTTTTTTGTGTTTGCCCGCCTCCGTGGTGATAGTATATACGTCGCCTTGAACTCATTTAGCACTGGTCGCACTTATCTCACTCTATTCGATAAACAATATTACGGGGTGGTTCCTGGCGCTGGGGATGTTTTGTCGTCGCTCCTCGATGTTTCCATTGTTTCGCTTGCACTTCCGATGTACCAATACCGTCTGGATCTGCGCCGTCATTTTCTTATTCTCATATCTTGCTCTATTGGGTGTGCGCTTGTATCTTTTTTCGCGTACCCGCCGCTGTGCTACGCCATTGGTATAGCGCCTACACGATCGCTAGCATTCACAGCACGATCAGTCACCCTGGCGCTCGCCATGCCAATAGTAGATGCTCTTGACGGCTCTACGGCTCTTGTGTCTGTAGTCGCTATTCTCTCCGGCATTATTGGCGTTATTATAGGCGGGTTTTTGCTGGGTCCAAAGGTTCTACGCATACGTCAAGATGATTATGTAACCCGAGGAATCACTATGGGTATCAATTCTTCGGCAGTTGCGTCAGTTCACCTTCTCCAAATCGACCCACGTGCATCTGCCCTCGCCTCTCTGAGTCTGTTTCTGTTTGGCCTTGTAGAGATCTTCCTTGCGGCCGTGCCACCAGTTGCAAACCTCTTGCGCTCATGGGTTGGGCTCTAACATTTTGTACTATTGCCAACACTGCTTGACGGGTACAAGCAGGCTGCTCTACTTTTGATATATCTTCACCCACTTATGCCTTCCACCATTCTTGTCATATTGGGGGGGCTGCAGTTGTAGATGTGGGTACGGGTACGGATTCAGTTCAGTTACCATAGAAACAAAGAGGATCGCTTAAACTAGGCGGGCAATGACGATCTAGGTTCGCGAAGTTGCACATTAATTGCTGCAGAGCCAGAGTTGGTAGCAGTGAATCGTATTGGTTGTGCCATTACACAAGGTTACTATGAGTTTGGAGGACGGTAATTCGGGCGAGTTGAGCAACCAGGCGTCACTTGGCTCGGAACCAGCTCAAAGTTCGGCTGCTGCCTCCTCGTCATCGGGGCGGGCAAAGACGAGCGCAAATGGGTCTAGTGACGGGTGGATCCCCGATGTCGGCTCTGTGGTTCTTGCCAAACTCAAGGGATTTCCACAATGGCCCGCTATGGTAAGTGCTGCGAAACGTACTGCGCAATTTCAGCCATGTGGAGGCAATCAGCATGGCGGAGTTGTATTCGTTGTTCAACACAGTCACCACGTTCTTTTAAAATTTTGGATTATGCAAATACAATTGCCTGTGTGTCCAAGTATTCTATGCTCTGCTCAATTTGAAATCTGTTGACTTGTCGGAGATTGTTCTTTGTTCCGTCCCCGCAAGAATATACCTCGAGTTGTTAGCTTGAGGATCGAGATGGTTTCTTGTTCCTGTTGGAACACTGGCGGTTGCTCTGTGTCTCATTGGCCCAGTTACGCGTATTATAATTGTTCTAACTGCAGATTGTTGGCGAAGAGGCAGTCAACAGCTCGGTGTTAGCCGCCAAGCCAAAGTCAAAGAAGGTTTGGCCCGTCATGTTCTTTAACGACAATACATTGTAAGCACATGTATTGCCTTGTTATTCGTTCTTGCGTGTGAGGTTTATTTCGTTTTGCAATTGGTCTCGCTAACTGCAGCATGTGGGCGTCACAAGCAGACTTGAAGGAGTTGACGCCCGAAATGGCTCAGGCCCACTTGGATGCTGATAAGAAGAAGAAGGGTAAGAAGAAACAGGACAAGAGCCTGGTGGAGGCATATAGAATGGCAACGGCACCCCCGGACTACTATACGTTCATTAATGCGCCACCGGGTGGAGCTGAAAAGCCGAAGAAGAAAGCCACTGCAGCGAAGAAAGAAAAGAAGGAACCCGAGTCTAATGAAATAGTTGAAAAGGCTTCCAAGTCCGACAAGAAGGACAAGAAGCGGCGCGAGGAAGAACCGCCAGTTGTTAGTAACGGCCCGCCCCCGCCCCCTCCAAAGAAGATAAAAGCTGAGAGTGGACCAAAAGCCACACCGACTACGACTGGCAAGACCAACGGAAGCAGCAGCTCTAGTGCAAAGTCGATACCAACTGCTAAACAGCTCAAAGAGGATGCAGAGCTCAAGTCGCGGTTGACACTTCAGCTTCGTCACAGACTGCAAAAGGGGTTTCTGAGTAATAAGCCAGATGACAAAACCGTACCTGTCTTATCTCAATACCTGAAACAGCTAGAGGAAATCCCCGATCTCGAGCTCTCTATTATCAGACAGACAAAGGTCAATAAGGTATTGAAGGCTATTCTAAAGATCGACGATATACCTCTCGAGTCCGAGTATAGATTCCATGAAAGGTCGCTCAAGCTCCTTGAGCAATGGAGCCACCTGGATGAATCTGCGATTGCCAAACCCACTAAGGACGACATACCGACACCTGCAGTGAAAGATGAGGCATCTGCCAACGGAGCCACTAAATCGCAAATTGAGGATGGTAATGGGTCTGAGAAGGCAGCGGGTGTTTGACAACGTAGAGAATGCATGAGCATTCTAGGGTGTACTTTATGACTTGGTGGCCGGTGTGTCTCCCATGTATGTAACAATGGAATTTGCGCTTATTAAAATAGAAGAACTCCCAGTGTTTGTAAGTAAAACCGCCTCGCGGCACATTGTAGCTTTTGAGCATCCTGCAAGGAGAGGAGCAGGTAGCGGTGACCTATTTGTAGCTTATCCCTCTTCTCAGCTACCCTACCACAGTAGGTGAGTTCGCACGTGGGTTCAAACCGTCAGTCCAATACCAATACCCGATGAGGAGCAGTAAGTAGTGGATTAACAATATCGCTTCTGATTCAAGCTTTTCGCATATACAATAACAATTGCAAGGGAAAAATTTCCCCATCAGATGCCTTGATGGCCAAGTTGGTAAGGCGTATCACTAGTAATGATAAGATCGTCGGTTCGAATCCGGCTCGAGGCATTCTTTTTTTTCGCTTTTCGATGTGTTGAGAAGGCAATTTAAAGCTAGAGCTGTCAAAATTTCATTACAATAATTAATCTGTTGGTGCTCTATTTGTATGCTGCTGCGAGAAGATGAGTTTGAAAAGTGGAACATCAACCATCGTAACTCGCGTACTTGGAAAATTGCGAATCTGTTCTTAGCCGTTCCATATCTTCGTCCCTTAAACAAATTGCGATTGTAATATCGCCGTTTGGTCTCCGCGGCAAGAGATACGCCAGTCCCTCGACTGGTACAAAGCGAGGTCTCCGAACCGCATCAGGCTTGCCCAATCCTAGATTAAAGTCGAGCCCATAACAATTCTCCTTGGACCACGAACTAAGCATTAGACCGACAGACACATCAACATCTGTTACGAATGAGAACTCTCTCTTGTCTGGTGTCCTGGACATTAGCGTCGCTAGCGCTCTAGTCCTGAACCCAACGTCGGATGTCCCCGGATCAACAGCTAGGCGGAGTTGAGATGCAATCATACCCAGTGGCTCCTCGACAAGCTGACGGATTGCGCACATATGGTACGACATATTTTGTAAGAGCCCAGTATATGTCTTTGAAACACCAACGTAGCGCCGTGCATCGATAGCACGAGCAAATTTTGACTGTGGATCGCCCTCCAGGCGGGCCAGGCGAGCCCGAGAAACAGACTGCCATATGAAGGCACTTAGTGCATCGTCGGTAGAGACGTAGTGTGCTGGTGGCGAAATGGACTTCGAGGCGAGAGCTTTTATAGCGGCTAAAGATGTTGCATCGAACGTATAGTCAGCCCAGGAGCATTTAGGAGTAGGAGAGGGCGAGACTTGACCATCAACATCGTCGCCAGTAGCACGACTGGGTTTCTGTATCTGATGTTCCATCTCAGGTCCCGGAACATAGGAGTCATCTAGCAAGCTGATGAGGTTCTGGCGCTCGAGATTTCCACTTTGCAGCTCTTCGGTAGAGAACTCTTCATTGTGACAAGCTTTGGACAAGAGGTGCATAATCTGGCTTTGGCCAGTCATATCCATTGCCTGGTGCTGCCCAACAAAAGTAAGTACGAGACCACCATTAATGAATGTCGCCTGCAGTCCAAATACGGGACATGTTCTCGATTCATCGCTCTTTGGAATAGTTCTGCGAGACGCAAAAATCTCTTCATCAAGCATTCTAATAGGGAAGTTGGCCAGTCTCATTTCCTCCATAGTTGGTATTGTTGGATCATTGCGGACATCCTTGACAACTAGCTGGGGAGCTTTCTCCAATGTCTGGATCTTAAACACTCCTGTGTCCGTTTCACTTTGCCCTTTGTTGACAATCTCGCCTGCCACCCATGGAAACTTTGCTGATAGTCGTTCCAGTCCAGCGGTCAATGTCGCCAAGATAGTTGAATGCAATGAAGCGTCTTCAATTGGATAGCATAAACATATCTGGGTATATAAGTTCAGCAATGGCTGTTGCCCAAGAATATCCAACTCAAACCCTGAGTTCCCGGAGCTTCCCTCGAGGGATGGCATATTTGTGAGTCGACTGATTCAGGACTCAGTTAACTCTAATAACCAGATCCCCATTTGATCACGTGGTGTAGCGGGGATCTGACTCACGACCTGTCACTGTTTCGCACTGAAGAACGTTAACCTTAACACTTTCATGTGGTTAAATACAATCCCCGATGAATATGTTCGGCTCCCTATTCCATATTTGTGGCATTCCTTAAGGCATTGAAGGCGGAGGATTATGTTATCTACTGCTTCAATGTTAGAATGATCTCGTTGCTAGTCGTTTTGACATTATCAGTGAGTTTTTAATATCCATTTGACGGTGCCCTGCAAACGTAAATATGTCGGTGGTGCTGACTAGAGTGGGGAGACGCGCTGAGTGGTGAGTGCATTCAATCAAGAATAACCTTCTGGCACTCCGAGATTAGGGGCTTGGATCGTTTATAGACGCCTCTCTTGAGCGCAACATTGGAGTTTCTTGGTTGAGAACTCAAGAGGTCAGAGTTCTGTTTCTATGAGAAAAGTGTAGACACACATAATCAAAGTTTAGACATTTGTCGATAGTGTTAGCCAATGCTAGAGGCAGTATGAGAATGCATCCTGAATAGTGGTTGGTTACGCAAGGTGCTACGTCCCTTTTCTCCATAAGGAGATAATTCTTCTCGTGGTATTTCAGTGCTCTAGGCAATCTCTGTGGTTAATGAACCTTAAATGCTAGGTAGCCACAGAACAATTCGAATGCCCTCCTTCATTGCAGCCTCAACGACTGTACAGTAAACTGAGAGGCTGACGCACGTTTTAAAAGTCAGGCAAGCACGAAAGTCCAATGGTAATTGCATTTAAAAGTTGACTGCAGATCACATATAAATTAATAGTCCAACGTCACAGAGAGGCAGCTCTAATTTCGGACCAGCAGACGTCCAAGTGCGTGAAAAATATCAGGTCGCTGAAGAGTTTTCGTCGGCCCACGTCCCCATGTGCTTGATCATGGTAGCTGTTGGGTTACTTCGCCTTGCCAATCAGGTTAGTGCAACATTTTGGCTGTCTGACATCAATGGAGTCTGGGAAGAAAGTGGAACAAATGATGAGTGTGCTGGGTGTTGTTTGACCATAACGACTCTACTCTCATGTCCGTGTCAGTCAAGTTATGGTACTCAAACCATGGCAACTTGGGTTATCTCTGCCCCAACCGACGAATTCGGATGTTATGTCACATCTTTTACTGCTACTGTCACAACAGGGTGGCCAACTTCAACCGTCTCCGCAATTATAGAGGTGCCTCAACTCCCCGCATCATGCTCACCAATGTCGGGTGAGACAACACGACATCAGTTGGTAAACTCGCCGACGTTCTTCCAACAAGTTACATTCGTCACGCAGACAACTGTCACTCTTGAAGAAACGTTGATCGAAACTTCACAGCCTGTGGTGTTTCCAACCGCTCTCACAGAAACCGTGGTTGTAACTCAGGGAATGACTGTGACACAGCTTCAGACTGTCACCGTTCAGCTTCCAGTCAATGCCATGGTTGTTACTGAATTCCAAACTGTGACTATTTCCCAGCACGGACCGTTACAAATCATCACGGTCAGCGAACAAGCAAGTCCTGAAAGAGTTATCGCAACCTCATATAAGACTGTTCAAGTCATGGGCTCGCCATCTTTCTTCACGGTTACCGAATTACAAACTGTAACAGTCACACAACCAGTCCACTTTACATCGCACGTAACCGTTACCGTTACACACTTTCCAAACGCCATGCTGCCTCTAAGTTCTGCTGTCGTTGGTGAGACTAGCCAGAAAGCTGCTCAGAATCTCGTCGTGGCTACTGAGACGGAAACTGCAACTGCAACTATTGCGCAGCACAATACTGTTACCATCACATTGGTAAAACCCGTGACGATAACTCAGCTCGCATCATCCCTCATAACCACCGTGGCAAATGAACTCAACATTGTCACAGTCACTCAACAGAGAGAGACTACAGTCACCACAGTGGTATCTAAATATAATTCTGCGCCATCTACAGTGACCCAACTAGTCTCCACTACCTCAACTTTCACCGTGACAGTATCAATAGGTGGATCTTCAACCCTATCAGTGCTACAAATGTGTGAGGGCTACACCCCGATATCTGCAGTCACAGTTACCGTTTCCAGGTCGCCTATGGTGTCCACGAAGAGTGAACTAAAGATGAAAACTGTTGGCACCGCAAGTGATAGTAGCACGATACCTATAACCCATTCGGAAATCTACGTCTCTGGCGGGCCCCCAACTGCTTCTCTTATGACAACATCTGGAAGCTCTGTGAAAATATTCGACACAGCGTCGGTTGGTCGCACCGCAGAGAGCAGATTGAGTAGTTCCACCACAGTTTCACTTTTTAAAGTTACCAGTGCGCCAATTCCTCCGTTGGCTGGATCAACATCACTCCGTCTCGCATCGCATTTGTCCGACACGACTTCTGTTCCCATGTTGCTCTCTCTCACTAGTATGATATCCAAAGCTGGAAGTCTTACAATGACTCGAGCGGCCACTATTGTTCTGTCAACGGCCGTCGCCTGTGGCTCTGATTCATGTATTCCCTTTAGCACCTCGGCGATTCCGTCACGGGAGTTTTGCCCTCCAGGTATGCCGTTGACCGTGATCACAAGTACTTTGACGAGTCAGTCTGGTGCGAATACAATTCCAGGGACAACTATAGTCCCAGTCGTGATGAGCGGCAGTTATGTCAGACTCGGGACAACCAGGTTGCCGACTACGATCCCAGGGGCAATTGTAACTGAAGTCGAAACCGTTACATTTTGTGGAGATGTGCCAGTGGCGACCAAGAGCCTGTCTTTACCAGTTGCCGTTTCTCAGACCACCGTTAATTCAGTGCTCTCGTCTAGTCTTGGGACCTCTAAGAGTGTTACTGCAAAAGTTCTGACCCCAACTGCACCTAAGGCAATTGGTACTTCGGCGACTGTGAAAATAATTGCATACTCTAGCAGAGTTCCATTTGAATCATCACTGTTACAAGTGCCTTGCGATATGGACATAGCAGCACGCGAATCTCAACCGAGCCTTTCAAATATGACAGTCGGTGTTGGCGTATTCACATCAACATAACCTTCAACCGCAACTATGGTATGGGTATCTCGCTGGTGTTTGTCTCAGACTATCAACTTACCAGGGGTATCAGTTTTGGATTCATAATAACGGCCAGCGGCACTTTACTTCTGGGCAGTTCTATTCAAACACAGCACAAGCGTCTATAATTGTGTCTGCGATATACTCTTTGTGCCAATCTCGTTCAACACCTGTAGCCATCTGGTCCCCAAGCTGGTAGAATGTCTGTGGCATTTCTATACTAATATACTTTGAAGTCTGGATTTTTGATACTGATACTCGTAATTTCGCGCCGTGCGTGACCCGGAGCTGAGTCAGCACGGGTGGGGCAAGATAATGTTTCCGCGGATTGCTGTGATTAGCAAACGACTGGCATCTGTTTGTGATTTTCAGCCTAGCAAACTATATCAGCGGTTGAATCTAACATGAAGAAGGTCTCCGTCTTGGCCGCTGCGCTTCTGGCAGGACAGACAGCTGCCGAACTGCGAATCCAAGATTCGGACCATGACCAGACTCTTCTTGAGCTGGATGTGGACCAGCAGGCTTTGGTCGGCGGCGATATTCCCGGCGACTCACCTCTGAAGCTGTGCTTGACTGAAGAGAAGCAAGCTCTTCACATTCACCGTGTTGACTTGGATCCCAACCCGCCTCTCAAGGGTGCCGATCTTACCATCCACGCGACCGGCACTCTTGACACCCCCATCACCGACGGATCGTATGTGATTGTGGAGGTCAAGTATGGTTATATCAAGTTGGTTCATGAGACGTTTGATCTGTGTGAGCAGGTGGAGAACATCGATCTCAAGTGCCCAGTCGACAAAGGCGACTTGGATCTCACAAAGACGGTTACGTTGCCTGAGCAGGTTCCGCCTGGCAAGTATGAAGTTTTCGCCCAGGCTTTTACCGCCTATGATGAGCTCCTGACGTGCCTCACTGCTGAGATTGAGTTCCCCGTGCAGTACTGGTAGTTTTTTTATGTGTGTGTTTAGACCTCTGTACGTACATCCATTGCATTAGCTAGGACTCTGCTTTAACTGTTGAAAGCACGAGCCGTAGTCAAGTTTGTAAATCTGAATGGGAACGCCCCAGCGCTTGCGAGAGCTACTACAAAGAGGGCTGATGTCCTCCTCAGCAGGCACAACGACACGACTAAAATCACACATGAAAGATTTATTTTTGAATGCAAATGGTCGCCATCGCAGGCGTGTTTGTTTCAGTATACGAAGTTTAAAGCCATTAGGGTTAACCGACAAGCGGCGTAACAGAGCTAACAGAGTCACGCGATAGACGCGGTTCAGTAGCAGGCAAATGGCTCTCGCTATTGACGCGACTGACAAGAGTATTTGCACGATTAATGATGTCTTCGTCATCGTGGTCTACCGCACCGTATCCACGGTGACGGTTGCGACGTCGCAGTCTGCTAAAAACTGGGATATGACCGTGCTTCTCGCGGTATTGAGCCAAGAGCACCTTAATAATGACAATCATCCAGTAGATGTTATACGAGATGACCGAGCCGTACGTGGCCGAGTTTTGCCAACCGAAAAGCGCATTGAGAATCATCCACGGCCCATCAGTCTGTGAGTTACAGCAATTGACATGCCACACCGAGTTGGTGATATCATAGGAACCAGGTCCAGATCCCATTTCCGAAATGTCCTGGCCCACTTTGTTAATAAACAACTGCAGTTCGATAAACCAAACGCCTCGGGACATGAGACCTGCCGCGACAAGATACAGAAAGCATGTCGATGCAATCAAAAAGTATTGGATATTGAGTTTAGAACCGCCGCGGTACATGGACCAGCCTAGCACTGAACCGCATCCTATGCCGGTTGCAATGGCCAGAGGAAGGGACGATGCCGGCTGTGACGCACCCAGCCCACCAACAAACACAACAGCCTCGAGGCCCTCTCGCAAAGTGGTGATAAGGGGTAGCAGAGCCATGGCATACTTGCGTGACCACCATCGTAACTTGCCTTTGAGGCCATGGTGGTGACCGCGGCCATGAGAATTTTGCGCCCGTTCTGAGTCGTGGGACTCGACAATCATACGCGCCAGTTTCACGCGCCACTTTTTCTTCATCTTAGAAATGCGCAGCATGCCAAAGCCCATCACAGTAATAATTATAGAGGCGATAATCGAAAAAGTAGCCTCCCACAACTTTTCGGCATGGGTCCATAAATTAGTACCCAGATAGTAAAACACAAAGATGAACATCGCTCCAATAAGCAGGCACACCCCTAGGCCTAGCGCTGCTCCGACCCATACTTGCAAGCTCAGCGTCTTGTATAGCTTGCTGTCAACTGCGTGGCCCTGCTCCACCAGTCCCTTATTGAGAAATGCCAGCAGTACAGATACAATTATTGCCGTTTCTACTGTTTCCCGAAACACCAGAAAGAACACCTGGACGCTGAACCAATCCTCAAACGCCATATTTGCCTTGTGGTTAGCCTGAAAATCAATGATTATTGGATCCGGAGAGCCTCGGCGCTTAAATCCGATTCGTGCGCGACCTGCGATTCAAATCTAGGTCCTGTATTTGAGTAGTCTAAATTATGCTATAGTTGTCAGATCCACTCATCGGTCAACAAGATAGTCTGCGACAGTTGTTACTTACTTTTCGTTCCCGAGGATTCTGTACAGGCGTAAATGGCTGCCCTCCGAAGTCTTATTAAACCAATCCCAATTTGATCCGCTGTATTCTCTAGAATAAGAGTCGTACGAGATTTCGATACCTGTTCTTGTGCGTCAAAGATGCCGTCGAGTTAACAAAGAAAAGTCCTTGAAGGTTGAATTGCGTCCGAATCGGGGATCGGCAGTTTTATCTGATGATGGAAACCCTAACATCTCACTACCGGACTCACCTGACTGAACCCGAAGCTCGGCCCGCGCTAGAGCTAATTCCAGCTCTCATGAAATATTGCATTTTGTTGGTCTATAAGCAATCACGGGGTGGTCTTCGGTTTTGGATTTACTTGCCTATCATTGGCATCCTGCTGGGCCCGGCCCGGACTGGTGTAGTGATGTGGGACCGCAGTTTTACAGAGTTCGGTCCATACTCTGAGGGAAATGCTATTAGCGTCAGTTAATCACTAGTTTAAGCCAGGAATCATGCCAGTTGTGCTAAGAACGCGACGTAAAGTCGTATGTGACCAAGAATATAAAAGATACTGACTCACAGTAAACCTAATTTCGCAAAAATTTGTAAAAGGCACTATGGCCGAGTGGTTAAGGCGAAAGACTCGAATCTCGATCCGGGTATCTTTTGGGATTTTCCCGCGCAGGTTCAAATCCTGCTGGTGTCGTTACTTTTTTCATACTGCGTCTATTTTTGCTACGAACAATGAGTGCTTTGAAATGACTGTTGGGGGGTGTTGCGAGTCTGGCGATCGTGTGTGCGCATCTACGTAAGCGGTATATAGCTGGGCGTGATCGCTTCCAAGTCAGGTGGGCCCCCATTTGGATTCGCCTGGCCAACGGCAATTTGACTGTTTTCTAGATCGTACACTGCGTAAATTGCCCGAAGAAGATTGTCCCCTAGCAAATAATAGTCCATATCCGAAGATCCCTGCTCAAGCGAAATGTAACACGAGTTGGCTGGAAATGAAAAGTAGGCCACCATCTTGTTTACTATAGTTTCAATTGGCCACAAAAAGTAGTAGTTGGGAACCGCAACCTGGGCACAGCCAAAATTGAGCCACAAAACATTGGTGGTATTGCAGTCGCAGTAGTATTTCTGTCCAATGGTAAATGATGGGTTGGCGTTAAAAGCCATGTGGATCCGCCCAATGACCTCGCTCGAAAAATATGACATGGTTGTTCCAGAGTCGAGAACAGCAGGACGTGCGTATGTGAGAAGTTGTCCCGGGTCACGCCCATCACCCTCCATGCCCTGCAAATTTATCGCAAGATGTTTTGGGTGTGAAATCGGGCATTTTCCCAGCTTCCCTCCTGCAACCTTGCTCTTGTCTACACCACCCAGTAGCAATGTTCCGGTTGGGCTGTTGTAATCTCCAAGGAACAGAGAGTAGGCAGCAGCCTTGATCATTCCCTGGTCACGAAGAAGCCATGGCAAGTTGTCATAAGTATAGCCGTTGGACTTAACAGTACATTCAGCTTCTTTGCGACCGATTCCAACGATTCCCTGAGCAACATCCGCCTGAGTAGCGAGTCCAATTGGCAGGTCGCTTACAACAGCCCCAGCTACAGACATGGTATCAGTGGCCCAAATTCCCTGGACGTTGCCAATACCGTAACCAATGTTAAAGTTTGTATTATTTCCTGCAAGCGATTGGCTCTGTGCGGGGTTGAAATACGATGTTGGTTGTTTGCCTCGGGCATATTTTGTTGAAGGAGTAAAGACCCAAGTGTCGGAGGATCCAGTGTCAATTAGGAGATCCACAGGCTGAGGAGGTGTGCCTATGTTGACAGTAATAGAGTAGAAATACTGCTTATTGTCGAGGTTATCAACCATATCCTGCGCAGCTCGGTTCCATATTGGATTGCCCAGGTCTCCCACCTTGCGTTGGTGTAACAATGGATGACTCGTCCGGTTCATCTCTAATGCGACGACACCCTCTGGAACTTCTGCAAAGGAGCCCTGCACACACGCCCATAAGATTGCTGCCGGGACAAGCCCCGACGTACGCCAGTACATGGTTTTACTCGTGTGCATTAATCAAATCAGCTCTCCAGCCTCGACCTTAAATGGTTCCTTTACGAACCTTATTTGATAACCTTGGGTCGACGCCATGTTGTACCAAGTGGCAGCGCTTCTTAGTTATATATGCGCAACTGAAGCTTCGAATGCCTCGTGATAGATTTAAACTTGTTAGTCGCCCAACCCTGTTGGTGGGCCCGGTCGGCTCATTATAACAACTCCTAAGAACAGCCTGGGCCCCGTATGACAGTCCAAGACGATGTCTATGTCTACTTGCCGACAGCTGGAGCCGTGGTTTTTGAGTGGCATAGACAGCCTCATCTGCTGTAATGTGCTACGACGCAAGCAAGCAAGATTGGGCTTTAGATCTGTGAGTGCTGACTATGCTCGACAGTTGTAATCAACTTAATCACGTTCCACTGAAGTTAGCGTATTTACAACTGACTTCACTCGTAGAGTTGGCAAATGTTGGCTTACAGAATGCGTTTTGGAGCCCACGCTCCGAGCCTCTATTTGACTTTCTCCACGGATAGTAAATATTCCCCGCTACCAATTGAACCAATGTGGCCTCTCAAGACAAAAAATATGGCATCTCATTGTAAAAACACATTGTAAAAATAACTCTCTAGTGGGGCCCCTAGTGCGATTATCGCATATTCGCGGCATACATTCATATATATGTTACTGCGTAGATGTGAGCACTGGCAATACTGGGAGTAAAACTTGAGAGCTGAATCTACAGCGTCGAGCACAATCACAATCTACGGCAACTAGTTCAACATGGTTAAGATCACGCTAGTAAACGAGGGAGAAGAGGTCACCGTTGACCAGAACGAATTTGAGGCTGCCGCTGCCGCTGCCGGAGTGGACGAAAAGGACGCTGACTATACCGACACGGAGGATGATGGTGAGGACTTTGAAGACGACGATAACTTTGACGTTGCTAACGAAACAATGAGCGATCGCCTTGTAGCACTCAAGGACGTTATCCCACCACAATACCGGTCGCAGCTTGTTGCTGGATTCAACGGTGCTCGATCGTTGCTGAGCTCTACATTTTCTCTTGGCGGCAAGGCTCTGTGGGTCATCACCACGTCGTCTCTGCTATTGGGCGTGCCATTGTCCTTGTCTATCATTAGCGAGCAACAGCTTATTGAAATGGAGAAGGAGATGAAGCTTTCGCAGTCTGCGAATGACGTGCTTGCCCCGGGTGCTGAGGGAGGATTCCAGTCGCCCGCTCAGCCTGGTGCCTCTGTTGCCTAAGTTTATTTGTCGCATGTCGTTGCCCCAACCATCGTGGCCCCTCGCCGCCGCAATTGTATATATTTCAACTCGTCTAGGAGGCTTGCCAATGTATTTCATTATACTGGAACCGTCAACTGCCAAATATTGCGCCCAAGAGTGCAGACCAGTCGAGGTGCCAATCCATCCAACCGTAAATTATTCTGTGCCAGTGGCTGAGGTCACCGACTTTGGCCGCCGTTGCTCAACGGATAGTTGTCGTGTTTTTGTAGTGTCAGAACGTCAAGTCTACCAGTGCTCCGTCGAATTGAAAATCATTACCAAAATCATTAATTCGTAAACGGGACATGCTATGTATAGATGCCGGATCAAGGTGACCACATTGCATCTAGAAATTAAACGGGGAGTTGGCATACTAGTTCTTGCCAATACCGGAAAGTGCAAGGAGTTCATCAGTCGTCATGGGCTTTAGCTGTTGTGTGCGGCTCTCGAGACTACGCTTGTCAAGACCCAAGAGCTCCTTAGTCGGAAGAGGGTGTAGGTCTTCATCGACTTTAGTTCTACTGGGAGGCGGTATCTGCTTATCCAAGAGGGCACGTTTCTTGACGGCACCGTCATGATCAACAATCTCATAAACAAGCTCATTACCCGTGCGGACAATCAAGCGACCCACCCCAATGGCAGGGTCCGCCATGGGCCAGAATACCGTGTAGTCGGGTCCAGAATGAGCGTCCAGATACCCATAGTAGTTATCGGATCCCACTAGAACAGCGTCGACACCATAGCTCTTCAACAAATCCACATCAACTGCGTCCCACAGGCGGCGGGCCGCGGCCACCACCCAAGGCGTGCGACGTCGATCGACTTTCTGCAGGACGCTTTCTAGCCACTCGAGTTTCTTCTCAAGCTTGCGAGACTCGCTCGCAATATTGATAAATTGAATTGGGCCCCGCTCAAAACAATACCATTCGTCAGTGTCCACTGCCCATGCATAGTCGGCAAGGTTGGCGGGAGACGTTTGCGACGGTCCTGCTGCAATGGCCACTGAAATGATTCTGTTGTTAGCCACATATTATGACCAGCTGAGATAAATATCGCAGACGTGGCGCGGTCTTGACGCCACGGCATCATGCAACAATTTACAACCTAAATTTGGCGGTAGCCTTGCATATTACCGAATCGGCTGCCCACTATAAACTAGACACCCGACGCATGCACGAATCAGAGAGTCCCAGAGTAGAACTCTATTCTCGAGTCCATTAACCAGCTCGCTTGGCTTGTCTTTGGCATGCATTGCACAATTCTGTCAAGAAACCATAATAAGCCATCCTGTACTAGTCCCGGTAAACAACGAGCCCTTGATTTTATTTTTTTGTCCGCTGCCGAAAAATCGCGCTACATAGCCAAGTCTTGCCAAGTCATCGAGCCCCGCAAGTCCAAGCAAACTTGCTCTACGGCCACCTCGTTCGTCCAAGGCGGTCTCACTAGTGTGACCTTTGTCTCCCCCACGCTGGCTGATGACTCGGTCTTCCGGCACAGTGGAATTAATCAACTTACTCTTTACCAACGCCGACTTCATAGTTTTCCTTATCAAGCCTGCCATATTTCACTAACTCCCCTTCTCCCAGCTTCATAAACTGTTGCTCGGCATCCCATCGTGCCCGTGGCAGTGGACTGCAAGCTACAATCGAGCCTAGAAACGGTGCCAACAGCACCCCAAACAATGCTCGCATCCCTGGCCACTGCTATGCCGTCAAAAAAATACAGTTCTCCTCTCACAGTCGACCCACAAAATGTATCCTCAAAAGTGTTGTTTGCGATTATGTGAAACCAGGGTCCCCTTGCGATTTAAATGCATCAGCTTCCCGCTAGAACGGTTCATACTTTGACCGGCCATGTGCATGCGGCGTCATGTACAATCCTGCAGCCCCACAGTGTTTGCTTTGCGGATATTTTTTGCGACATGTCCGGGCGTTATGGCCCTTGTTCGGCTGCGTGACGCGAGGGACTAGAACAAATGATTCTACCTTAATTCAGTGTGTTGAGTCTTGCGCTCTACAAAATTCTACAGGGTGAAATTATGGGATAAATTCCATGCTGCACGTCCAATTCTTGGCGGCGCCACGTGGGTCTGCAAAGTCCAGTCATAAGTCGACGGCATGCGTGACAACTTCCGCTGCGAGAGCACGTTTTTTTTTTTTTTCCAGGTTGGATAGTGAGATAGTGAGCCAACAATGATAGCCCTAAAGCGGGCCCCGTGTATTTATTTGTGTTTCTTTGAAACTGGCTACAAATCTTGCGGCTGGGCTGTTCCCCTGCTTCTTAGCGCTCGATCCCAGCGAGCTCGAGGTCATTAGAGTTCCAAATCATGCGTTGCTAGCGACTTTATGGACTAGTTTGCGCGTCGCACGGTGCCTGAGCGCCATCTCTCTACCCCCAAAAAAGAACAGTACTAGGCACGGCAGAGCTGCACGTCGACGAGGCACTAAGCTCGATGCCGTTCAACGTTGATGATGTCACGTTGAACTTGTACCATTTTTATAGAACAACCGTTTGTAAGTGTGAGCATGTATGTTGTCACCCCCCACGTTGACTTGCCAGAAATGCAAATCCCTGACTGACAAGGGTCCATTGCTTACCCCCACCAAACAGTTTGGTACACTCCGCTGAAGTATCGATATAAGGATGGATAGGCCGCCTTGACGTAGTAAAATGCTAGAGATTCAATTGATTAACAGTCCATGAGCCGGCGGTGAATGTTGTAGGATTCTCAAGTATACTCGGTCTCCCTGCATAACCGACTCTGCATCGCATTCTTTGTCGGCAGTGGCATTCAGTCAGTATTGGCTACTCCTTACAATTGTCGCTGTTTCCTTCTTGTCAATTGAGGTAACGCGGGGGTTCTTCTTTGGCCGCTTGGGGAACTAGGTGGTGCCGTTGGGGGTGCGATCCAATGCGTGTCGGCGGTGAAACAAACACACCATCACTTCTGGCTTCAACTGGATCCAACAGTGACATTAGAGGGTTGGAGGCTAGAGGGCTTTGCCAAAGTTTGTGACCTTGACGTGACGAGTCCCTATTGTTGTTCCTTGTAGGGATCGCCCAGGGATACACTCCAATGCCCTACATTTTAACCAATTTTTACGACGACACCAAAAGGCTTCCAGCAAATAACCTTGATAATAAATGCTATAGAATAAATCTGAAATCGACCTCGACGCGTAAAGGAGGTGTATCAAGACTTGGGCGGCGGATATAGAGTAGATGTAACGACCCGGCCGCTCCTTATATTTTGTTTGCCTTGTTTCGAACCATTCTTGCTCGTCGCTAGGTAAATCAAAAGTTCAACAGTGTTGAATTTGCTTTGTCTACTTTCCGTTTCACTTTATGGACGTTGTCTTTACAAAATGCGAACTTAATGTGTTTCAATAAAACTCACGAGCCGATATTGTACGTGATGCGTGCGACAATGAATGCACCGAAGCCACATAATTCTACGAAATAGACGAAAATTAAGGAACTGTTTGGCAGCATCGTTTTCCAAAAGTGGATTTCGATTGTGTCTGTTCATGGAGTTTTTGATTGAATTGCCTTTTTTGGTCCAAGGGCATGCCCCCTGCACAGTTCTGCGACTTGGCGTTTTCCGCATTCGTCGACCCACTACCGGCGAGCTGTAGGGTTCGATGAACAACGAGACCTGAGGTCCGACATTCCAACGTCGTCCGAACAAAGGATATCGTGAATATCTGTGTCGGCAAGACTGAATGCAACGTTGAGCAGCGCATGTGCTGAAGAACTGCTTCTCGTATGCACGAATTGCGCGTCATGCATTGGTTGTGCGATGCACCCCGATCCCAAAAATAGGCAGGTTTGGTGCCGTGCGCGATGAGATGTGCTCACACGAGTCATTCTCGCGTCGTAATAGCGCCACGATCCGTGGCCATGAAATAAGAAGGCTGAGCTTTTCTCAGGGGATGTGACATGTATTAGGTTATCTAAATCCTGGGACGTTTCATGTGGTTAGCCATCGATAAATGTGTGAACAAGACTGGCCAGGCGACCACAAGTAGACAATTTACAAGTTAAGGAGCGAGAGTCGCGCTTGTGACATCACGGCGTACCGATGTAGTGGCGCCCTTTGGTGGTGCCGCTTGTGTGATGGGCGATGCACCGCCGGAGTCGGTGGTCAACTCCCGCGGGGTGGGTAAGCCGATGTGACGCGGCAAGGCGCAGAAGCCACCGGTGGGCTATACTAGCAGCTAATTCAGTCTATGGTCACCGTCTAGTGGGCGACGCTATGGATCGGCTATACTAGCAGCTAATTCAGTTATGG
Organism: Tardiomyces digboiensis; assembly: GCA_030570855.1. NCBI lineage: Eukaryota > Fungi > Ascomycota > Dipodascomycetes > Dipodascales > Trichomonascaceae > Tardiomyces > Tardiomyces digboiensis. The sequence goes on along the minus strand of JAJLWU010000001.1, from coordinate 39,563 downwards.
TCACCGTCTAGCGGAGAACGCGACTGAAGTGCTTTTTAATACGAGTCCCGCGGACCACCGCCGGCTGAGGAACGTCAAGATCCAAAATCGGCCAACAATTAGCTTGAGAAATCCTGAACCCTGTGCAAAACGATTGGCATGCATACGAGCTGTGATTTTGTGTGTGCAAGATTGGCTGATGCAACCACCCACGCAAAAATCGCAGCAGCCAGGTGACCTCAAGCTTCCTGTTATGTTTGTTTGTTTGTTTGTTTTATGGCCAACACCTACGCGTACACTTGGCAAAAAAATCTATCGTCGCATCTATTTTGCTTACAGAATTTACCAGGACCACTGTGGGCAATGCTCCTTATAGAGAGTGGCTTGGTCAATCACGGAGCCGTTGCTCGAGGCAATAAACTGGTAAGTGAGATGAGTAGAGTTGTGGAAAATCAGGTTGCCGTAACCATAGGTGGTATCTTGTCCGTAGGCCATGTACGGGGTAGCGGTCGAAGCGTCGATTTCGTCGATGCCGTCATAATGGCCTGCAATACCATTCACAATATACCAGGGCGCTTTGGGGTTGTTCAGGCCGTTGGGATCGGTAACATTTTTGTATAGAGGCATGTTACGCTGGTAGTTGTGAACATGGCCGTGAAGAACCAAGTCAACGCCGTACTGGTACAGAAGATCCTCAAACGACAGTTGGGCAACTTCGTCCAAATCTGAAGGAGCATTGACGTACCAGGGTCTATGACCACCAGCAATAATCCAAGGAGTCTTGCACCGGTCTACCGAAGCGAGGTCCTTCTGCAGCCAGTCAATCTGCTCATTCGGGTAGCCAAAGTTTCCAGCGTCCTCACCAGGATCACCGGGAGCAGGATTGTCGGGTGCAAGGAGACCAGCCTTGGCATCTGTTTCGGTATTGAATGACACAAAGTGCACAGGCCCGTAGTCAAACGAGTACCACATATTGCTGACGCCGCCAGAGGCTTGGCCAGGCATATCCCAATAGTTCAGATAGGTAGTAAAGTTACGCTGGGACATGATACAAATGTCAACGGTGTAACCTTTAGTGCCACCATTATCACAGTTGGCGTCATGGTTGCCAGGCAAGACCATATAAGGCTTTGCTGACGAAATGTTTGCAATCTCGTCGTAAAACGCATTGAGGATCTGATTGTAGACATCGTAGCCGTTTGAGATACCAGTGTTTGGTAGGTAACCCCCAAGTTCCTCCTTGAGCCAGTAATCGGCATAGGCAATGTCACCAATGTGCCAAGCAAACTCGTAATCATTCATAGACTGCTGCAGAGCCTGAATGGTGTTACGCTCTCCTGGCGCCAGGGTCGTGCCGGCGGTGCCGCTGCCACCGGTAGTACTGAGGCCAAGTTCGCCCATCGTGCCAAGGTCACCAAAAGCAACGACGCTAAACTCGTTAAAGTTGTTATTGCAGTTCTGAGGAGGGCTCGTCTTGAAAGAAAAGACCTCACTTGAACATCCCCCACTGCAGCCCGGCTGGTAGTAATAAGTGGTGCCGGGTTCGAGGCCCTGCAGAGTGACCTTGTTGGCAAAAGTCCACGAGGCATTGTAGGTGCTGGATGACCCAACCGCTATCTGATTCAGCAAGTTTGGGTTCTGACCATAGCGAACATATGGGGTACCGCGGTTGTCTGCCGTACTAAAAGAGACACTCATGTCATAGTTGGACGAGTATGCGAGACGAACCTGCGTAACGGGAGCGGGACTGCCCGACGGTACTGTAGGCTTGTTAATAGGCTCTGGCAGTGCATGGACGGCGACTGCAATCGCCGCAAGCGCCGTAAAGTAACGCATTCTCAAGATCTATGCTGGATCAACTATTAACTGGTGGCCCTCTTTTATAATGTAACCACCCAGCTGCGGCAACGAGGATCTGTGGGGGCTGCATTGTCATACTGCAAGTATTCTGCAACAATGGTTCGCCTTTCACTCAAGTTTGCAAGCATTTTGGAACAGGTACAAGAGCTAAAAGGCTACCACTGTTATGTAAATATCCGCATAGATGCAATTACATCTCTGGTCAGAGTGTGGGACACTTGAAGGTGACCGGTGTGTGGTAGGGCCCTGGCTCGTCCCCGCTGCATGGCACATGCGCGCTGCATGCCAATTTTCGTGATAATCCGACTCTACACCCAAGCAAGCCAATGGGCTGGATTGGAATTGCCTTATGGGACCACAATTCCCGGCTGCAGATGCATGTGGAGGTGTTTATAAACTTTCTGTTTGTGGCCGGCAAAGTACGCTGCGCAAGTAACCGTCTCGAGCACATGTAGAAAATTCCCAATTCTCATCAAGTCGGGCTTGTAAAGGTCCCTTGTATCCCGCTAGATCGTGGGATCTCGAATCGACTAGAGCTAAAGGAGCTTTGCATGCGTAGGCAGCCCGGGACTGTTGAGTTTTAGCACGTGCTGGCAAAATGCACGGCTCACGGCTGAATTGCGCAAAGATAGAGTTTTGAACCCGTTTGACAGCCGTCAACACCTTTTTTTAACGGCAGGGCGTTCATTGTCTACTCCAACAATCAAGCGTGAAAGGATAAACAATCTTTTGTAGTCGTTCCAACACGGTGCTATTTGTCGTTAATGTTGCAAAAGGTTGCGATCAAAAGCCCCAATGCAACGCTTGTTGATCATGCCTCAAATCATCCAGCCCTCAACGGCCAATGATCGTCAATCTATTCTGCACATGTTCAATTGTGTCTATCTTGCACGGTACCCGGCATGATGCGGTTCAAGACGCCTATACCGATACCGTAATCGGCCATGTTTCAAATCCTGACGAAAAATACATCTCACGCTGTATTACAGGCAACCAGTTTGAATGGGTGAAACCATATTAGAGATTGTGAGTTTTGATTTGTTTTAAATATCTCCTCATGAGCCATTGTCATACCGGCTCGTCTGGCAGGCTATCGATTTCATGCATTTATTATAGCCGCAGGGGTAGATCTCCTGCTATTGTGAGACCTGACAGTGAGAATTTAGTAATATGGTTGCGGGTCAAAGTTTTACATGAACAGCTGGACCGGGAGCCTCTGCAGCTGCACGACGCGCGTTGAGAAGGAAATGCAACTGCTGCCGTATGGAGTTGAAACCACCGCGCAGCAGTGCAATATCCTCGTTTGTCCGGGCAGTCTCATGAACAAGCATCGTGTTCTGCTGTAGATACCGCTCATTTGTAGTCGTTGTCAAATGGAATACGTCAGTCCTCAACCGCTCAATTTCCATAAACAGATGTGTCAGGTCGTCGTCATTATAGTTTGACGTTCGCCCACCTCGTGAAATGCCAAACTCTTGAACGAGCGTGGCCTGCGCAACCAGGCGGTCAACCGTACGCCTCAGCGTCTTGTTCTCTGCTTCGAGGTCATTCATGCGGCCGTCGTATCTATCAAAAAGAGGCGTTAAAGAAACAAAATGGCAGCATTGCTCATGGTCTCGTAAAAGTTGTTGTGGGGTAGAAGTTGCGGGAGGCTCGAACTCGTAGTATGCTTGTTCCGTGGTATCTTCAAAAGCGTCGCCAGCATGCTCCATATCATGCTTGTCGTTGTCGTCGTCAACAAGTAGGCCAGCTCCCATCTCGGCCACACCATCAACATCATTATCTACCAGTTCCGGGGGCCCATCAGATTCTAGGGCCACTACTGACGCAACAAAGGGGCAGCCAAACCTCTTTCCCTTGCACTCTAGTACAGCTCTCGGGCACTCTTGGATATGCAAATCCAGCTGCCCAATCACTGGCTTGCCACACTTGTCGCACACCCGCTCAGAGCAAACGTCCCGGCAGTGTTGCGCAAACCTCCATTTCGCCATCTTTTCACCACACACACAGGTGACCTCTTGATGTACACACTCGCCATCAATCTGAAACCGTCGCTCTACAGTCTCGTTGCATTCATGCTTCTCATTTGTTGCCCCGCACATCACCAAAGCGTAACCGCAGTCTTCCTTGACATGTTGTTCCAGAAGCCACCGCTTGCCGGTAAACTGGCATCCTCGCTCTCTGTAAGGGCAGTGTGCTTCCAGATCGCTGATTAGACTGGTGATGACAAATGCAGCCGGCTGTACTTCCTTCTTGCTAGCAATGGGTCTGCGATCAATCGGGCACCGAAACGGAGTCTGTTGTTCTTGGCCCTCTTGTTGGGTTTTGTGAGTGTCAAACGCCTGCATAATACACTTTTTGCAAAACGTATGGCCGCAGGCGGTCGAATACGGCTCAACAAGGACTGTTTGGCATATTGGGCACGACAGCTGCTCTTGAACGCTTGATGGTAGGTACTCGACGGCTTCAAAGTCCAAGTCCGGCACTACCGTTGATTGTAGATTGTCGTGGACACTATTTTCTCGTGACCTCGCCTCCTGCATTTTGAAAACTGGATCCACTCATTGAATTAATCCCAAGTTGCGATGTATATCATTGATCTCCTCGTTTTCGGCCCAGCGGCGCCCGCGGGTGACTAAGCCATGACAGCCGTGGCGGAGATCCCCAGGTCCAGACCAGAAGTGCAACGACATAGTAATACCTCTACTATAATTGTTGCATTTCTTCTTCGACTACAACGGCTGTCTCCCTAGCCTTCACAGCTGCCAGTCCAAGGTTTCAGGTCCGTTACTATTCACGATTTTTGTTTTTGCGGTGCAGTGAATATTAACTAGAAGATGCCGCCATCGCAGGTTTCGCGGTTGATTCTGTTAACAGATCAACTGCAGATTTCGCTTGAGGAGCGAGACAGGTTACGGCTGTTGGGCACCGAGCCCACTGATAGAGAAACAGCCGATATTCGTAAAGCACTGTTGGGTATTAAGCAAGGTTTGATGACTCTTGGATCTCAGCCAGAGAGCTTGTAAGTTCTTGTCGCGGTTATATTCGGGTGCCGAAGAGGGTGCAGTCGCAACCGCGTAGATATTATGTTGTAAGCATTTCGAAATTGGTTGCCGCCTACTAAACATCAGGGACAGCGAGCGCCGGTTGGCCGCACGGTATGAAAAGCTGTTGGAGCAATACATGGGAGACAATGGCAAAGTGGATTCTGAATTGGTGTATTTACCTGGAAGTGGAGCTGATACGTCGTCCAGTACGAGATCGTCGACTCAGACGCTCAAAGCAACCAAGTCTGTTAGATTCAGAGACAAGCTGGTGGATGAGGAACCCACTGCAAGAGAAGAGCAATTCATAACGCCGTATAAAGATGACGAAGTAGACCCTCGTGAGACGGGCTACACAGACTCGAGCAGCCAAGAAATGTATCTTGAGCAGCAGCAGATGATGCGTGACCAAGATGAGCACCTTGACCGGCTAGCGTCAAGCGTATCACGACAGCACGAGCTCAGCATCCAAATTGACGACGAGCTAGGGTCGCAGATTGAGCTTGTCGACGAACTGGATACATTGACGGATCGGTCGCATGCAAACTTGGAAACAGCGAAACGCCGCCTCGACAAGTTCTCTCGGGCGGCAAAGGAAAATGGGTCTATGCTAACCATCGGCATCCTCGTTGTCTTGTTTCTCATTCTCGTCATTGTTTTGTAGTTTTTCGTCCCTAGCGTCTTGTCAGGTGATTGCAAAAAGTCTGCTCGCTGGATTGCATATTTCATTTTTTCTCAAGTAATGTCTCACGAATCCAATGTTATGTACTTCTTCTACCACCCGGTATGACATAAATTGTATTGATGATTAGAAAAGCTGGATACATTAAATGAACATGGTGCAGAGACAATGTATAATGCATGATGAATTCGTTTAAAGTCGTAGTTCATAAGTGTAGTGTGCATGGAGTTCAAAAATATAATCGTCGTTATCCGTCGAAAAAAGGGGACATCATCATCAATCCAGGACCGGCCCGGACCCGCTGTCGCACAAGCTACAGACACAGTCTAGTGTTTTTATCATAACATGAATAATCGGCAGCAGGTCGTGGTACCAGACGCCCCAGGGTTGGTGACGGGGTCGTCTCCCCCCTTTTTTCTAGTAACCATACTGCCGAGGAATGCCACCGCCGCCATAGTACACGGTGCCGCCTGTTGGAGCAGGGCTGCCATAACCATTCCTGACCGGTGACCCAGTGTACACAGCCCTGCCTGGCACCACCCCCAAAGGCGGAGATCCCGATCCATAGAGCACCGGGCTCGTCTGGTGGCCAGGTGTCATGGGCGACTGCGCAGCAGAGATACCACCAACGCTGGCAGCATACTGGGCGAGCTCTTCGCTCATTACAGGACAGAACTCGGCATCGTCCTCAATCTCAAATGCTCGTCCAGCATCAAACTTTGCTCTCAGCGCATATGACAGCTGTTCAGCGGTTGTTGCTGGTGGTAGATGGCTGCCGCCTGCTGGCATCCCGCCATTTGTCCGTGGCGACGGTTTTCGCATCGGACCGTATTGTAGCGATCCGTAATTCATGGCAGATATTCAACAAAGCGTCAAGTTGTGATGTAGTTGTGGTTTCGTTCGTCAACAAGTCGAGAAAAAGGGGATTTTGATTCCTCTGACCAGGTCAACTCGGTTGGCGTGGCAACTACTTGTGTGAAGGGTGGGGGACTTGTTTTCGTGCGGGATCCGTCTTGTGCTAGTTTTCAATGGTTCCTTTGGTTGGACGACTTGTAGTTGGCTCTGTATTGTAGCTGAAAACGGCTCGGTTTTTGTCTTTTTTAAAGATCTCTACCAGAGCAACGGTACTGAGCCGGCATTGCCGTGTTGCAGCTCCGTGCAGACAACATTTTACATTCCTTGTACGCTAAACACTGAGTTGAGGGCAGACCTCTGAAATCCGCTGGGGGGGCTCAGTCGCAATTGGAGTCATGTAGTTGGGATTGCTCCGGCGATGGTGTGTCAAGGGGTAGCTATTGTTTTTCGAATGACTCGACCGCCGAGACACCTGCCGTCCCACGATCGGCATCACATATCCCCCGGAGCTCCGACAGTGTAGCAAAATTCAAAACTTCAATACGTTCACTATTTGCCTAGACTTCCTGTTGCATCTTTTCGGGTTGCCGCTGCTGCTGAGGTCAGCTCGCCCTATTCTGATCTCTGTATGGGATCGCGCAACTATCCCCGCAGTAGATACAGCCGTAGTCTCGAGGACGCACGACACTCTTGGTTTGCATTACGAGTTGTTCGACAGTGCCATTTGAGTTGGGAATTTGCTGCGGGGCTCGGGTACTGGAGCAAATTTGAGTCATTGCGCAAGTTAACCTTGGTGGTGATCCTGCTATTTAATAGACAGGTATAGCCATCATTGTACGGCACTATACAAGATGTCACATAGTGAAACGAGCACCAATGGCGGCAATATGAACGAGGCCAATAAGAAGGCGTACGACGAGAGCAAAGTCTCGACATTCGATCTTCCGCAATGGAAGACCATGTCTCGTCTGGCTGTGTCCAAATTGCTACAGTGCAGCCCGTCGACATCATCCGAAAACTCGACGTGCAGCGGGGCGTACACCGAGTCCAACGTCAAGATTGATCCCTCACTGGTTTCGCCGTTTTGGAACAAGGACTCGACCAAGGTGCTAGACTTTGCCTGTGGAGCGGGAAACAATGCAAATGATGTGCGGCCATATGTTCAAGAGATTGTTGGGGTGGACATCTCCCAGGATATGGTCAGTGCGTTTGAAAAGCGAGTCCCAGGGTGCAAGGCGTACGCCCTAGACATGACCCAGAAGGACCAAACTGACGCGAACAAGCTTCTCAATAACGACTTTGATGCTGCTTACTCCATCATGGCGTTTCATCATATTACTGACTATGGCATGGCAGCGAAGAACCTGGCTAGTCACCTGAAATCCGGTGGCATCATGTTTATCCTTGATATTGCTTCGCATAGCGATCACACTCATGGTGGAAACCACGACCACCATAGACAGACACAGGAACTTGGAGGCATTCAGATGGATGACGAAATGGCCAAAAAGCATGGAGTTGCTCACAAGCACGGGCTGTCAGCGTCAGATCTAGTGTCCACACTGGAAGCTGCGGGACTCGAGGGAATTGCAGTCGAGGAGGGAATTAAGCTAGATCTGTGGTTTGCCGAGAAAGACATCATCCAATTACCGCCGGGAAAGGATCTGTCCCAGTTGCAGAGTCGAGAGGAAAATGGAATCACGCGATACCTGTGGACATTCCCCCTTGTTTTCGCAGTCGGTACCAAGCGTTGATTTAACAAGTTTACTTCATAGTCTAATTGATATTTCGATCTTGATATTTCCCCCAGTTGATAATAGGCTAAAGAAGGAGAAACAAAAAAACAACAAAATGTCCACGAACCCCATACCCCATGACGTCGGGGACATTGTAAATCCCTGAGACTGGAAATTATGGGAGGTAGCGCTTCCTCGTTCTCGTTGTTGATCAGATGATGCCCCGTAATATTGAGTTCTTGTATCAGGTTCGTTCCTCTCGTTCAATCCACTGGTATACGCGCTCAAGAAACCCCAAAAACACAGTCTGAAAATGTTTCCAACAAACCAGGAATCAATGCTATTCTTCTATTGGGTTTGATACAGATATGGCAAGCCGGGGGCATATTATAGTTACTAAAAGCCTTATGATACCGTAGCGTCGTAGTCGCTGTTCGTCCTTTTGTAGGAGAAGTCAGTTATAATCAGCTACCTTCATGACCAAATGTATCGGCTGTACCCAGGGTTCGGGCGAATCAGTCACACGACAACAGCTGTTCCTTGTGGCCCAATGGCAAGGCGTTCGCCTACGATCCAACTGGGTTACCAGCGAAAGATTCCAGGTTCGACCCCTGGCAAGGAAGTTTCTTTTTGCTCCACTCTATTCTATTACATGGCGTGTCGGCCATTGTACGACGTCTGAAATGAACGCGTGCACGGCTGGGCTTTTCAACGGTCTTACATATGAGGTAAGGGACGCTGAGTGGCCGAAACCACAGTACCGACCGGCCATCTCTTTTTAAGGTGTAAACGGTTAACGTGGGGGGTGCGACAAGAACGCATAGGGTTGCTTGAACGACTAGTGATATCTAATATCTAATTAACAAATTGGGGAACAAAGTACCCTGGCTTTGTTGAAGATGAACGTGCCATAGCTGTCGCCATCCTGTGACGGGAGATGCCGTCCAACATGCATAACTGCAGCATCAAATGCAACATCCCGTTCTCGGCCAATACTTTGTCGGCGCCTCGAGGCGATGACGGAGATATGGCAAACTCTCCTATCTCCGAGCTCAAGTGAGAGAACCTCGAGAAGACATGTCGAGCGATCAGCTCATAGGTTTTAATTCTTAAGCCGACACCTTTTGAACCCCGAGAATCAAATCTGAGGTCGGCGCGTGAGTCGGCGGCGACAACTGCGGAATTATGGCAGAGCCAACGATACGACCGTCGTACGTCGGTCGTAGACGAGTTCAACGTCCGTCGAGCACCGTCAAGGTCCGCTGAGGCAATTTCGTAAAGTTCTGACCGTCGCAAGCAGAATCAGCGGATCCAACACTCCAGCGTCCAGTAGTCTGTCGAGAGTTGAGCTACAAATGCACTGGGCTTTGGGCCACATACTATTCAGCAATTGTACACAAAGGGCATTCCCCGAGTCGAAATATTTCAGCGAGCATCATAGTATTATTTGCTATGAAAATCCACCTCCATCTTTGACTGAGACTATTTCGTATAGGTCATTGCAACGGACAAGCGATGGAACGCGCGGCGCTATCGCCGACGAACCACCGCCACATGCACGGCTATAACCCTGAAGGTGTAGCCGCGCAACGGGGATCCAGCGATGGGGAAAAATGCGTATATTTAAAGGCGGCAGACTCGATCGACTGGCACCATCAACTCCAATAAGCATCACAACATCAAGCATAACAATGACTGATCAATTGACCACTCGTATCTCTCCTGAGCGCCTGGAGAAGGCCCTTGAGCAGCTCAAGACCATCACTCCTGAGGACCTTGAGAAAGTCAAGAATCTTGCCGCCATGGTCAAGCCGCTTCGCAGTGTCATCTTCAAAACGCCTGCTGCTTATGGCATGAAGTACGAGGATGTATATATCCAGTCGGACGATGGAACTCCCCTTGAGGGCTGGTACATTCCGGCCAAGGGCGGTGAGAGCAACAAGCTCGTCATCTTCAACCATGCGTTGCCCATGTGCCGTGCTGGTTTCCCTGGCCATCTTGGTGAGCCATGGAGTGGCTATGACGGTGTCGAGATCGACTTTGTCATTCAGTACAAGCATTTGACCGACGCTGGCTACAACGTTCTTACCTACGATTTCCGCAACCACGGCAACTCTGGTGCTGCCAACGGCGGTCTCTCGGGCATTGGTCAATGGGAGTTCCGCGACTGTGTTGGAGTCAAGAAATACGTTGATGCGCACCCGCGCCTCAGCAAGATGACTGTTGGCCTCTACTCGCAATGCATGGGAGCCGTTTCTCAACTGGTTGCCATGTCCAAGCGTCCTGAACTGTTTGAGAACGTCAAGTGCCTGGCCATTCCTATGATCCCGTCTATGTCGGCCATATTTGATGCCTTCTCAGAGCTCCAGGGCATTCACCAGTACCAGGAGCTTATTGACCTTGAACTCATCAAGATGGGCGCCTTCACTGCTGCCGAAATGAGCCCTCGACCTTATGCACCTGATATCAAGGTGCCTCTTCTTATGACTCAAGTTCACGACGACTCGTGGACTCGCAACCCGGAGGATGCTCAGGGAACGTTTGACGCCATTGGAAGCAAGGACAAGAATCTTATTTGGATCCGAGATACCACCCGTCGTTTCAAGGACGGCTACAACTACTTTGGCCGCTACCCCGATGAGATCATTGCTTTCTTTGACATGCACATGAAATAAATAGTTTTATAATTAATACGTTTATTTTGGCCCTACTATATGGACATTTACCGTTGTTCTCACAAGAGCAAATTAAGATTAGGACAAAAGACCTTTATTAACCCATACCCCATGACCTCGGGCCGCACATTCGCGTACGGACTTTAAAATTATCTATCAGATGTGGCGCTTTCTTGTTCTCGCCTTGAATCCAAGAAACCACTCACGTTCTGATCAGTAGCACCCGTAACATTATATCAGGTTCATTCCTGTGTTGTTCAATCTACTGGTATCCGCGTTCAAGACACCCCTGAAACACAGTCTGAAATGATTCCCGTCTTGAGATGTCGTTCACACCGAGATGGACCAACGATGCCTTTGCAAAGTCGCTGGATGTTCTGAATTACACAGGGACGAAGAGTGAGAAGAGTTTCGAAATCATAAGCAGCTACGTTACGACCATGTGTTATTTGCAACTGACAACTGCACGCTGTTCGCGAATCACAACCGATTATCAGAGCACCTTTGACCATTTTAGCTGGAAATTTAGCCAACAAAACGAAGGCGTTGTTGCACCAACTTCTTGGTTCAACTCCCCCATAACTTACAGGTCGAAATATTAATGTCTGCCGCCAGTGGCTAACTGATCCAACACCGTAATGCACGGCTAATACATGGCCTTCATGGCCCTACAAAATCGCTGATTTATCATAAATTATCATCTGTGTGACGCGTTTAATATTCAGTTGACACGCGTTTCCACCCAATCTCAGTCGCCGGAAAGCTAATGTGGTATAAAAGCAATGATTTCGGAAAATAGAGGCACAAAGCGCCGAAGAATAGCAGGTACGTCTTGATGGTTTCTCAAAAGTCGCCAGCAGCATAACCGTCACGGCATCAAAGCAAACTCGACAGACAATAGCACTAGACTAACTAGCAGGCGATGGTGGATTTCAAACGGGCTCTGTGATACGTGTACGGATGCAAAACTTTGTTACATATACGGACACGACATTTCATATGAAACCGGGGTTGAACTTGATTATGGGGCCCAACGGAACTGGAAAGAGCACTTTTGTGTGTGCACTGTGCCTTGGGCTCTGTGGCAAACCTGAAAATCTCGGGCGAGGTAAACTCCAGGAATATGTCAAGGTCGGGACAGATGTTGCCAAGATTGAGATCGAGCTCAAGGGTGCCGGAGATAGCAACGATGTGATAAGGCGCACAATTAAGAGTAACGGCCACAGCTCTTGGGAAATAAATAATGCGCCAGCTCTATATGCCGACGCAGAGAAACTAGTCAAAGGTTATAATATCCAAGTCGACAACTTGTGCCAATTTTTGCCGCAGGAAAAAGTTGCCGAGTTTGCTCGTGAAACGCCGCAAAACAGACTGCGAAGTATCGAACGGGCAATTTGCAAGGATGGGATGTTGGATGTGCACAACAAACTGGTTGATCTTAGCCGGGAATTAGCAGAAGTCGGCACTGATGTCGCACATGACGAAAAGGAGCTTGAGACTCTGCGCCAGCGCCATGAGGAGAGTGAGAGCGTTATCCAGAAGATTCGGGATTATGAAAAGACAGAGTCAAGCTTGCGAGAATTGGAGAAATTGGTTCCGTTTGTAGAGCTCAATGACTTGAACGAAAAACGCAAAGACCTCAAAGAGAACCTGGACGCTGTCAACGCAGAGATTGCCGAAAAGCTGGCAGAACGAGAACCCCTCAGACCACGGCTAGAAAGGGCCATCCAGGAACTTCAAAATTTAGACCAAGAGATCAAAAACGAAAATGGAGCTCTTGTTCGTGGCTCTCAGCAACTTGAGGGGATCAAAGATGACATGACCGAACTAGTTAGAACACTTGCTCGACTCCAAACGGTTCCAGCGCGGTTGAGGGAGGAAGAAAAAACTTATCAAGACGAAATAGACGTACTTGCCAACAAGATCACTCTCTATGAAGATCGGCGAGTGGCACTTGAGAAAGAAGTCTTGGCCCAAGACGATGTCAATGCGCTTATCGAAGCAACTAAAGACCTCAAAGCTAGAATTCGCGAAACCACGAGGCGGGTGTCAGAGGCAGAGGACCAAAAGCGCCCAATCGAGCGATCTCGCATTGAAGCGAAAAAGAGACTAGATCAAGTCCAACGAGAACTGGAGCGGTTCAGCAATAAGGACGATGAAAAGCTCCGCAACATCCAAACGCTATTCAGGGACCATGGGCGAGATGTAGTCAAAACGATCCTACATATTCGCAAACACCCCGAAATGTTTCAGGACACTGTTTACGAGCCTCCACTAATGAGCTTGTCTGTCGTCGATAAAACCTGTCTGGATCAATTGAGTGCGACTGGTGGACTTCAGGCAATGCTGATGTTCACGTGCACAAATGACAAAGACTATAAAACGTTTGGCTCCGAGATATTGGGCAAGCTTAACGTCAACGTCAACTGCTTTAATGCCGCTCAAATCCAACAAAAGACAGTGGCAGAATTTCCTACAAAGTACCAGCCGGAGTTCTTGCAGTCGCTTGGAGTGGATGGCACGGTCATTGATCTCCTCGAGGGCCCTGAACCTGTTCGAGTCATGCTCTGTAAGGAGAGTCGGCTACATGAGATCCCTTATTGCAAAGGGAGTCTTTCGCCAAATGCTGAGAACCAGTTAATTAGGTCAAAGTTCGTGGGAAGGATCGTCGACAGACAACGCAGAGTTACGTTTACGTCGTCCAAGTATGGTAGCAAACAGATTGTCAGTGAGAGCCGAGACCATGGTGCCCTACGTGAATGGATCAGAGTTCTAACCAATGACGTCAACAACGAGGAAACGACAAATTTGACAACCCAAGCTGAAGAATATTCTCGCAGAATTAGAGGCTATATTGAGCAGCTCAGGGAGATTGAACAGAGCACGAGCGCCGATGCCCAGCAACTTCGAGATTTGACAGCGGAGTTTAGACAAAACGAGGAGCGACTTTCCGAGAATAACCGACGGAATCGACAACTGGGCCAGATTGAAGAGCGGTTCCGCTTGGCAGAGGAGGAACTTCAAGTCAAGAGGAATCGGTCTCCTAAAACCAAGGAAAAGTTCGCTGAAAACGTACTTGAGATTCGCAAAGTTGTCCAGAGTATTGAAAAGCTTGCCTTGAAGCTCCGCCCAGCTTTCGATCAAGTCGTGGCAAAGGGTGTTGACGTGGTAAATCTTCGGCTTCAGACGCGAGTATCCAGCAACGAACAAGAGGTATTAAAGATCATGATCAATTCTGGTACCGAGGAACTTCAAGCTCGACGTGAGGAGATAAAAACTAGCGGTAAGCGCATTGTCGAAGAGATTAAGAATCTTAAGCGGCGTTTAGTACAAATGTATGGCAACGACAGCGCAGCCCTCGATACTTTGACCTTCAATTCTCAAGAGTATACACTAAATGCAATCAAGCAAGAATGTCGCAAGCTTCAGGGAGCTCTTGAACTTGCCAGCCGGGTACACAATGCCGACCGAGTGATGCAAGAACATCGGGAACGAGCCGCGAGAATTGGTGAACTGGAGAAACGCCTTGTTGACACTGGCGCGAGCGTTAGCAGAATTCAATCCGAAATTAAGGCATTGCGCACTCCTTGGGAGACCGAATTGACGGAAAAGGTATCCGAGGTTTCAAAGGAGTATGGCAGGCTTTTTGAGGCCATGGGATGTCGAAGCGATGTTATAGTAAACAAGCCGGCTAATGACTACAAGAATTGGTCGCTGGATATTAGGGTGAGTTTCCGTAGGGGCGCGCCTCTTCAGGTACTCAATGGCCAGACACAGTCAGGTGGTGAACGATCTGTTTCGACGTCTCTGTTTCTGATGGCGCTTCAGCGGTTCACAAAGGCACCGTTTAGAGTTGTTGACGAAATCAACCAAGGCATGGATTCAGTTAATGAGCGCATGATTCATCGTCGCATGGTTGAGGTTGCTTGCCAGGAGAGCGCAGCCCAATATTTTCTCGTCACCCCGAAGCTTCTTACGAATCTTCACTATCACCCACACATGAGTATTAGCTGTATTTTTGCCGGCACTCAAGTCGATAAACAGGGTGTTCTTTCTTTCGACACGACGGCGACACTCAACAATCTTGCGTCTCGTAGTTGACGCCAAATAATAATGTCTAATGATATGCATAATGAAAGAAAATAAGCTATTTACAAGAGGCTCTTGAGCGCATTTACACGCGCACAAACGATATTGGCGCCAAGAGCATCTACTAATTCAGGTACCCCAACTCCAGGAGTGCCTCCCGACAATGCATATCGAAGAGTCACGTACACGTCTTTCTTTGGCCAATCTTCCGCAAGCCTAGTGCACAACAGAGTACCTGACACACTTTTATCACTCAAGATAGAAGTGGCCGTGTCGAGAACTGCGAGTTAGCAATAGCGCGCGCAACCATTTCGGAACTAGGAACTTACGATCAAACGTGCGTGTGAGATCCTTGTCAAGCTGCTTCCTTGTCTTGGCTGCGACATCTGTGTCGAAGTCGGGCCTGGTAAAGAAATACGGGGCTATTTCCATGAGTTCTGATGCGGTTGAAATACGGTCATGGACGGCCCGCAAGACCCGAGAAATATAATCTCGCGACGTGCGTACATTTCGAGGGATGTCAGAATCAGCGTCGGCCACGGATTCAACCTGGACCAAGCACCTGGCGACTATTTCGTCGAGCATCGCTGGGTCTAAGAGTCGTTTGCGGAAGTAAATGGAATTGAAATGCTTGAGTTTCCCTCTGTCGACTTTGGCATTTCCTCGAGTAAGACCGTCTAGACTGAACTCCTTCTCAAGACGAGCCAGTGAAAATTCCTCAGACAAGGCGACTCCAGTAGTCCTGACTGGCGACCAGCCATAGAGGGCAACAAAGTTTACCAGGGCCTCTGGCAAAAATCCGCTAGCGGCCAAATCTGCTAAACCAGTATCACCCGACCGCTTGCTAAGTTTTTTGTCGGCAAGGGATGTCAGCAGTGGGATATGGCAAAAGTGGGGTGGCTTCCAGCCAAACGAATCGTATAGGGCCAGATGTTTGGGGGTCGAGGCGAGCCATTCGTCACCTCGAATGACGTGAGTAATCTTCATGTAGTGGTCATCAACGACGTTTGCCAGGTGGTAAGTCGGCAGACCATCGGACTTTAAGAGCACCGGATCATCGTATCGTTTATCTGATGCGTTTATTTGGATTTGCATATTAACGTTGCCATGAACAAGGTCGTCAACGGGTGGGTAACCATCCGGGCTCTTGAGTCTGATCACATGGCGCTCGCCAGCAGCTGCTCGCTCGGCACTCTCCTCCATTGATAATGTTGCGCATTTTCTATCGTACGAAGCCAACGACGGTGGCTGAAGCCGTCGCGCTGTTTCCGCCAACGTGTTCAATCGCTCTTTGGAGCAAAAACATCTATACGCGAGTCCGTCTTGCACCAGCCTTTCGACATGCTCTCTATATATACTTGTGCGCTCAGACTGTCTGTATGGCCCATGCGGTCCCCCGACCGTAGGACCCTCATCCCAGTTCAGGCCCGCCCATTTAAGCCATTTATATATGCCTTGCTCAGCTCCTGGTACCAATCGGTTCTGTTATTAGGAGAGGTAACTTGTTTGATGGTCTCAAGGGGTCCACTCACCTGATCCGTATCCTCAAGACGCAGTAGGAACTGGCCCCCAGTACTTCTGGCTAGTAGATAGTTGTACAAGGCCGTACGCAGAGATCCAAGGTGTAGGCTCCCGGTTGGAGACGGTGCAAATCGGGTCCTTGCGGGAAAGCTGGGCTGCTTAGTAGTTTTTATTGTGTCGCCGTTTGACGCCAGATTCTGCAGTGAGAAGCCGGATCGACAAGACGTAGCCGTCGAGAACCGCCTAACGACGTTCATTCAACTCGACTTTGCACCAAAGTTATGTCTTTAACAATCTGTCTTTGAGCAGACGTCGAGGTCAGACGATGCAATATATGCAATGAAATTTTAGCCGTACGAATCTACCTCTGCAACAATGTCCTGGCAAGGCGTGGGCGGACCGCCAACCGCCATGCATACTGAGCATACGAAGCCGTACCAACACCTCCTCATCAGCAGTCGGAGTCCGCAATGATTCATATTTTTTGTTACCACCTGACCTGGCTCTTGCCATTACATTCGTTATTACAGTGGAATAGAATGGCGGCGTACATGACACATTGACCTGGCGCATGGGGTAATTCCACAAACGACGCGCGCACGCTGTCGTGAGTCAGAGCCGTCATGACAGTCTTTTTCCCCACGCATATGTTTGTTGGGCCAACACAAGTGACGCTGATTTGGCTTGTTGAATACGCACCGGGAATAAATCGGAACTACTCGACCGAGAAATGCACGGAGAACGCATTGTTGCATACCTAATTTTCCGCACTCGGCGCCGGTCGGCATGAAATTCCGCGCGTGTCATGGCCAACCAACTGAGCTAGTCTCCAACAGAAAAGCACAACCCTCTTCAAGTACTCTGTAGACTGCCCTGAAATAGCATTGGATTTATCTACACCAAACATAAAATTCTCCCGGAATAACTGCCGCGGTCGGCTACCTGCCCTCTCAGCCGCACGGACTTTACATTTTGTACATTTTGACTGGCCACAGTGGTGGAATCCCACGAATTCTGCGGCTAGTAACCATGGTTACCGGATAGGGACGGTGCAAGAGCTACACCCTAACCGCAGAGGATTTGATTTAGATATTTGGGGCACAAACTGCGGGACCCGGCCACAGTCGTACCAACTATTCCGGTTGTATTGCTGTTTGTTCGGTCTCTTTGTCAATCAAAGGCTCACGGGCTGATCACGGCTGATATAAATACAGCAAAAGACGCTGGCATCGGTTCCACAGCCTTCGAAACTACCTGTGATCACGATGCTGAGGGCCGTTACGCGGAGCACTAGGCTCACGGCGCGTGTGCGCCCTTGCGCCCTCGCAATGGCTCGGCGGTTTAACTCGGTGAGTATTTGGAATTGAATAACCATGAAACAGCCTGTAGAGGTTGCATTTTTGTGCGATTGGCCGGGGTCGGGGATGCCCATGGGGCTGCTGGGAGTCATTGCAAACGGAGTTCGTTCAAGAATCGGCGGCGTTTTCTATGTTGTGTAGCACGGGGAAATACTAGGAGCAGCAGCAGAAGCAAAGGATAGAGTGAATTGGTGTTGTGATGGGGATTCCACTGACGTGTCCGAAGTGGGTCAACTGGCTCGGAGTACGGCAGTGTTGCCGGCCGAGGCATAGTCCAGGATTATACGGATCAATTGGATCCCAACATACGATGCAGGCCAAGAGTTTGTATTGCGATGCCCGATGAATGATTCTTTTGTTAGAGGTTTAACTAGTTGTCCTAGATCGGTCCAACATAATGGCTAACACCAGACCAAAGGCGATGACGTCTTCCTTCAGACAAACAATGCCAACTATATCGACGAAATGTACTCGGCTTGGAAACATGACCCGTCGTCTGTGCACATTTCGTGGCAGGTAAGCCTTTATTGACTGTCGATTTCTTTCTTCGATCTCGACAGGTCTTGGCCAATGATGAGACAGCATCACTAACTCTCTAGTCGTATTTCAAGAACCTTGATAGCGGTGCCCCTGCGGCACAGGCGTTCCGTGCACCGCCCACCATTGTCCCGCAACCCCTAGGTAGCGGCTCGCTGCCCACCGGCAGTGTCATTGAGGGCGACGGTAGCCCCGATGTCATTAACCACTTGAAGGTCCAGCTGTTAGTTCGTGCCTACCAGGTGCGTGGCCATCAAAAGGCAAAGATTGACCCTCTGGGTATTACTGGTGGTAGTGCAAACGGCGGACAAGTGCCCAAGGAGCTTACTCTGGAGCACTACGGTTTCAGCGTGCGTGACATGGACACCGAGATTCAGCTCGGTACCGGTATCCTGCCGTTGTTTGAAAAATCGGGCAAGAAGAAGGCAACCCTTCGCGAGATCGTCGAGGTCCTTGAAAAGACCTACTGTGGCAGCTACGGTGTGGAATACATGCATATTCCGGACCGCGGCAAGTGCGACTGGATCCGAGAGCGTGTCGAGGTTCCCACTCCATTCAAGTACTCGGTTGATGAAAAGCGCCGAATCCTTGACAGACTGATCTGGGCCACGTCCTTTGAACAGTTCCTGGCTGCAAAGTACCCAAATGACAAGCGATTTGGCCTCGAGGGTGCCGAGACTATGGTCCCCGGTATGAAGTCGCTTATTGACCAGTCGGTCGAGCACGGTGTCGAGGATATTGTCATTGGCATGCCCCACCGTGGCCGTCTTAATATGCTTTCCAACGTGGTCCGAAAACCCAACGAGTCTATCTTCTCGGAATTTGCCGGTTCGACCGGCCCTGATGAGGGCTCTGGTGACGTCAAGTACCACTTGGGTATGAACTACCAGCGCCCGACTCCGTCAGGTAAGAAGGTCAACTTGTCTCTGGTCGCCAATCCCTCGCATCTCGAGGCAGAGGACCCAGTTGTTCTTGGCCAGACCCGTGCCATCCAACACTTCAAGAACGATGTTGGCAAGTTTGACAAAGCAATGGGCGTTCTATTGCACGGAGACGCGGCATTTGCTGGCCAGGGTATCGTCTATGAGACAATTGGATTCCAATCGCTGCCGGCCTACTCGACTGGCGGTACCATCCACGTTATTGTCAACAATCAGATCGGTTTCACTACTGACCCACGCTTTGCCCGCTCCACCCTGTATCCGTCGGATATTGCAAAGTCGATCGACGCGCCTATCTTCCACGTCAACGGTGACGATATTGAGGCTGTAACTTTCATCTTCAACCTGGCTGCCGACTGGCGCGCAGAGTTTAAGAGCGATGTGATCATAGACATTGTTGGCTACCGAAAACATGGCCACAACGAGACTGATCAGCCATCCTTTACCCAGCCGCTCATGTACAAGCGCATTGCAAAGAAGGAGCCGGCTCTCAACTACTACATCGACAAGCTGCTCCAAGAGGGTTCGTTCACCAAGGAAGATATTGAGGAGCACAAGAAGTGGGTGTGGCAGACGCTCGAGGAGTCGTTCAACGCCGCTAAGGACTACAAGCCTGAGACCACCGAGTGGCTCGCTTCGTCCTGGGAGGGTTTCAAGACCCCTAAGGAGCTCGCCACGGAGATCCTCCCCCATCTTCCTACTGGTGTCAGCCCCGAGGTGCTCCAGCACGTCGGCAAGGTCATCTCTACTCCCCCCGAGGGATTCGAAGTCCACCGCAACCTCAAGCGTATCCTCAACACTCGTCTCAAGACTGTTGAGGAGGGTACCAACATTGACTGGTCCACTGGTGAGGCTCTTGCTTTTGGCTCGCTCATTATGGAGGGCTACCACGTCCGTGTGTCTGGCCAGGACGTTGAGCGAGGTACCTTTTCTCAGCGTCATGCAGTTTTGCACGACCAGAACAACGAGAACCAGTACGTTCCTCTACGACGTGTCTCGGATGAGCCCAACCGCTTTGTCATCTCAAACTCGTCGCTCTCAGAGTATGGTGTTCTTGGATTCGAGTATGGTTACTCGCTCGCGTCTCCTGATGCCCTTGTTCAGTGGGAGGCCCAGTTTGGTGACTTTGCCAATACTGGCCAGGTAATCATTGATCAGTTCATTGCCGCTGGTGAGACAAAGTGGTCACAGCGATCTGGCTTGGTCATGTCGTTGCCGCATGGCTATGACGGCCAGGGCCCCGAGCACTCGTCTGCTCGTATTGAACGATACCTGCAGCTCTGTAACGAGGACCCACGCGAGTTCCCGTCTGAGGACAAGCTCCACCGCCAGCACCAGGATGCCAACATGCAGGTTGCCTTCCCCACGACCCCCGCCAATATCTTCCATCTTCTACGACGACAGATGCACCGTCAGTTCCGAAAACCACTCATTCTGTTCTTCTCCAAGTCATTGTTGAGACATCCGTTGGCCCGCTCCAACATTGAGGATTTCACTGGCGAGTCGCACTTCCAGTGGATTATCGAAGATCCTCTGCATGGCTCGGCCATCAAGCCCAAGGAGGAGACTAAGCGCCTGGTGCTCATGTCTGGCCAGGTGTACGCTACCCTCCACAAGGCTCGAGAGGTGTTCAAGATCGATGATACCGCTTTGGTTCGAATTGAGCAGTTCCATCCATTCCCCTTTGCCCAGCTTCGCGACCTCCTCAATGAGTACCCCAAGGTTGAGGATATTGTGTGGTGCCAGGAAGAGCATCTCAACGGTGGTGGCTGGACTTTTGTTGCCCCGCGTCTCGAGACGACCATTGACCAGACGATTCACAAGGGTAAGCGCGTCCGCTATGCAGGTCGCAACCCGTCGGCTTCGGTCGCCGCTGGCACCAAGGACAAGCATCTTGCCGAGGAGGGTGCGTTTGTCAAGCAGGCGTTTGATCTCGCTTAAGTCGCCTTTTTACACTGAATACTATGTATTTGCACTAAACTAGATGACCTCTGGCGGCGAGTAACTTTACCTGGAGCACCCCAGCCGTTAATAGCGTAATACACTCGTAATTTTTTGGATTTTTTTTTTGTTGACGGAAATTGTACAAAAACTAAAAAGTGACTATGCCAATTGTAGCACCGGTGAGAGACATTTCAATCGAAGTTGTCACCATCACAATTGCAACATAACATTAAAATGCTGATAGAGGACTCATTTATCGATCTCAAGACCAGCTATGGTAGTAGCATGCGAGTTTTTATCTACCACCCAAAGATCCCAGGATACCCAAAGGCAAAGTTTCCTGGTGTCATTGTTCATTCCGAGATCTATCAAGGTACGTTGCATTGTGGCCATGCCGGTAGCCTGGTTTTGAACTAACGTCAGTCACTGGGCCTGTTGCACGATTTGCACGACAAATTGCGGGCCAGGGCTTTATTGTAGTTGCGCCATCCGTATACCACAATTTTATGGACTCAACCCCTCTGGAGTATGACGCTGCTGGTACCGACATGGGAAATGAGTACAAGGCGAAAAAGCCTTTGGAATCGTACGATGAGGATAACAAGTTATGTATCGACTATCTGTGCTCGCTCGAGACTTGCAATGGGCGCATTGGCGCCACCGGAATGTGTCTCGGTGGACATGTCGCATACCGTGCAGCTTTCGATCCACGGGTGCTTGCAACCGTTACATTTTTTGGCACAGATATTCACTCGAGCAGCCTGGGGTCAACGTCGAATATAAGTCTTAATTCTCTGGCGCGCACAAAGGAAATTCGTGGTGAAATTCTCACGATTTTCGGTACCAAGGACCCGCATGTTCCCCCCGAAGGCCGCGACTTGATTCGCAAGACCCTGAGAGACGGAAATGTCAACTTTTCCTTCTGGGAAGTCGCAGGTGCCCAGCACGCGTTTGTGCGTGATGAGTTTTCCAAGGGACGATTTGATCCAGCGGTCACTGGATATTGTATGACTGTCCTTCTAGAGATGTTCAACCGACAACTCAAGCTAGATCTTGGCGACTCTTCGGAGCCTCCGAAAGTTGAAAACGTTTGCTGAGCTCCGGGCGATTACTAAGAGGAAATACACACTGATTACAATGGGGTGCAACGATTTGCAATTTCATATCAAAATTACATGGCGATTTGAGTTTGTACACAATTTTGTGAATTTTTACGAAAAGTAGTGGTTAATGATTGTTAGTGATGTATAATGAGGACTGTTCTGTGATCTACGGTGAGGCTTCATTTCGTGAAAAATTGACCGTGTACGACACTACTGCGACGTAGCCTAAATAGCCCCAGTCACAATGAGGCCCATTATTATGTGAGTATCGAAACTGGGTTGACTTTTATAAGCTTTTACTAACATCCAGAAAGGGACACACACGTCCGTTGACTCAGGTAAATATCCAGCTCTGACAATTCTGCGGCGTGTCTAAGTACTAACTCGCAGGTCAAGTTCAACAAGGATGGAGACCTCCTGTTCTCCACCGGCCGAGATCAGACGTACGTATAACTCCTATGACGGACAAAATTGTTAATGGATACTTGCCGAGACTGCCTGTACCGTGAAGATTGGTTCATGCCACCCCGCCGTTCAGTTATGTGTCCCACTATGATTACCATATACTAACTGCAGTGCTTCCGTTTGGTTCTCACACAATGGTGAGCGTCTAGGAACTCTTTCAGGTCATACTGGTGCCATTTTTTCGATTGACGTCGATTCTGTAAGTTTTGAGCATGAAGTTTTAGCGCTAGGCAAGTTTGTAAATTTTTGGAAAATACTAACCCTCCAGACTACGTCGATTGCAGCCACTGGTGCTTCAGACAACACAATCAGACTGTGGACCGTGAAGGATGGAGTCAACGTATACAGCTGGGAGACAAAAGCGACGGCACGATTTGTAGAGCTTTCACCAGACGATGCCGACCGACTGCTTGTAGTCACTGAGGAGCATATGGGTCAGATTGGTGCCATCTCTATCTTCAAACTTAACAAGGAGGATTTGAGTAAACAAAGCGTGGAGCCGGAGCGCGTCATCAGCTACAAGGAGGGTCAGAAGAGATTTACAAGTGCAACTTGGGCATACGACAAGCAGCACATTATTGCTGGCCACAGTGATGGAGAAATTTCAAAGATTGATACTACTACTGGCGAGACAGTTGCTACTGTTCGAGCTCATGAGGGCGTTATTACTGATATTCAAATGTCGCCTGACAGAACCTACTTTGTCACCTCGTCCAAGGATAAGACTGCACGCCTTATCCGCGTGGATGACCTTGAAATCATGCACACTTATGTCTCCGATTCGCCGCTTAACTCTGCCACCATTACTCCCGTCAAAAATTTTGTAATCGTTGGTGGTGGTCAGGAAGCTCGCGATGTCACCACAACGTCTTCCAAGGAGGGCAAGTTCGAGTCGCGATTCTATCACAAGCTTTTTGAGGACGAGATTGGTCGTGTACAAGGGCACTTTGGTCCCATCAACACTATCGCTGTCCACCCTCGAGGCATCTGCTACGCTTCTGGAGGAGAGGATGGTTATGTGCGTGTTCATCATTTTGATAAGTCCTACTTTGATTTCCAGTTTGACGTCGAACGTCGATAAACCGACCCCCTTCTTGACTGTAACATACGTCGATCTAAATTAGATATTGTCATGACACTGGTTTTACCATGTGTAGTCTTGCGTAGGCAGAGCCTTGCCATCTAGTTATTGCGACACATCTATGACGAATAAATGTTCGTTCGTTCTGTCAATGATTCCGATGCTGGGAAGCATGTACATGAAAGCTGTCCAAGTTTGCGTGTGAGTTTTCATCTTCGTCTAGCGAAGGAGGATGCAGCTGATAAGGACATGGCCTGCCATCTGCACGACCCAAATGAAGGGGCTGTGTTCCTTCTTCTAGCCTAGAGATGTCAATGGGCGACATATGATAGTGTTGATTGTTTCCCCCACCCGGCAAATGTCGTTGGTATTCGCTCTGATTATGAGTACGTGACTGACCTTCTGCTTCGTAGGAGTTTTTGCTTTGGCCCGTCACGACATGACTTGCAGCTGAGTAAAGCGATGTCCGTCTAGCGTTGTAGGACCGTTGTTTTATTTGAGAGGATGCGTCATAGATAGTATAATAGTCACCTGCAGGGGTTATTTGTGGTGGTGACTTTCCTTGGGTCAACGAAGGGCTACCATAGTACGACTCTGTTCGACTAGCCCGTGAATAGTTTGAAGGAGATTCCTGTTCCAGAGGTCTGTGTGGAGAGACATATCCAATAACAATGGACTCAGCTGAAGTTTCTTTGATAGAGGTCGGGGGTCTGAATTGAGGTGATGATCCAGACATGGATATCCCAAGAGCATTATCCTTTGGGTCAACATCTTTTGGTAGGGACAAATCCTGTTGTTTCCGTGGTTCTGGAGAGACGATGCCGGTACAACTACCCATAAATCCCGATGGAAGATCAACGGCAAGAGACGGATAACTCGTCATTTCGGGTGGTCGACTGTCACGTCTCTTTTGTGCTCGAATTAGCTCCTGTAAGTCTTCTTCAATGCCAACGCTACTAATACTCCGAGAGCGGGGCGTTTTGTCATATTCCACGATTCCATCTCGCGCCATTCTCTTTCTCCTCTCAAACGAATAGGAACCCTGTTCTATCATTAGAATAAATCACGACTCAAAAAACAAGTCATAGCCAGATACTTACCCTTTACTGACGGTGTCGTTTGTGTGATAGCTCTCGAATCTAACTGCCCCGGAGTGTGAAGTGGAGTCGCCGCGGGGGTATCGCCTTCGATGTTCCAATACCTACCGTAGAGATCAGCAGTCGAGTCATTGAGAAGAACGCTGGCTGAAACATCCGACGGGGCATTGATATTCCCAAGGCCAGCAACTGACGGTGGATCAAGGTCAATGCGAGGTGGTAGTTCAGTGGTAACACGCCGAACATTGATCTTTGGAGTGTCTGAAGCAGCTTCCGGGACGCTGGGCTCTGCGCTTTGCAAGCTCCGATGGTCAACGACATGAACTATATCAGTGGGGTCAAAAGAGGGGCCGCGTGCCACAGAGATATCAATACTTTGAACGTCCAACCGTGGTGCACATTCTGGGATCGAGAGCTGTGATGTTTCTAAAATCGTATTCGCCGGCTCTGAGGCGGTACGCTTTTTACGGAGTAATGTGGATGTCCTTTTCCAAAAGTGTTGTCGGCCGGTCTTGGCTTTCTCCTCGACCAAATATTCATCTTTTTGATAAAGCGATTCAGTAAGGGGTGCAGCTATTTGGGTTCCTGTACCATCCCCAATTCTTGTAATTGACTCGACGCCGACTGTGGATTCAACAGTTTGCGAACTATGGTGAGAATGACTGTGTGAGTCTTGCTGGTCTGGAAGAGAAATCTGTAGGCTGGAATCCCCCGCCGGCGGTACGATGGGCCCTAGAGGTGACTTGTCGTTGAACTCTTTAGACGAAGACGGCGATGGGATATTCTTCTCCACATCCTTTGCACCATTGTCATAGCGGTCCTTTCTTGGTGCAGGAGATAGCCACTTTTGGAGACTTCGCTGCCGAGCGCTTTTAAAAGAACCTCTTTCCCTTCTAATAATATACACAGCTCCACAAATTGCGAGAAACAGAAGCACTGAGCCAATAGTTACGCATATCACCAGTGTTCTGTGTGCTGAGCTGGACCCTCCAATGCTCGTCGCTGTACTCGCATAATCACCGGAACCTCCAGAACTACTTGACTTGCTTGTGTATATCGTCACAGTGGAGTGTCTTGTAGATATCGTTCCATGTGCTGTCAACAAATCACTTGCAGATTTGACCATTGGTGAGCTAGTGATTACAGCATTCATAATGCAAGTGGGCACCGGACAAGAATAACACGTCTGAGTCGTTAGCCAGTACGACTGACCAGGGGGGCATTGTATTGCCGAGTATAGATTTACTGGCTGGCATATTACGCAACCATCACTGGCTGTAACAGAAACTCGGCGTCCCGCTTCTTGCTCGCGATCGATCTTGAATTCTGTATCGATTCGGAGCTTGTTTTCTGTCTGTGGCCCATTTCCATCAGCAGTATCCCAAGTTTGCCTGGTCGGGAACGTTTTGTAGTTAATTCTTTGGTTTTCCATCATTCCAAACAGACCACGCTCCCACCAGCAGCGAGCTATAGGTGTTGACATCACTTAACCCTTTTGCATTGCCTTTCCTTATTTTGATCGATCTAGCAAGAAAGTACAGTTCGACTGTGGCCTAGTTGAGAAGGCACAAGCACCCTTGGATTGAGTTCATATTCTAGCTGTTTCCTTTTCCGGCAGGCTTGTCTAGGTCATGCCATTTAAAGCGTATGACAAACATACATGTTGAAGGTATCTTTGTCAGACATTTCTACTCGCACTTTGAACAGTGCACTGTGCACTGAATACCATTTGCGAGCGAGCGACTTGCTAGAGTTGGACGAGCCAGAGAAAAATAACTCTGGATTATATGACAACGCGCCTGACAGCCAACTGCCGAAGTACGGTACAAGGCGGCAATGAAATTCAAGTGTACGAAAGGGACCCAGGCACATATTTATACAAGCTTAATAACTCCAATTGCGACGGTTTCTTGTGAAACGTATACAGCACTCCGTAGTCGATCAACCTTACTGGCCTGGTGTGGCCCATTCAACTACGAGGTTGCCAAAATTGTCGTTTATAGCTGTGCTGGGCTATGCGGGTTTACTGTGGAGCAGTTTCAGAGTCGTAGAACCTAAGCTTGGACCTAGGTACCGGGTCTATCCGTCCGTAGCAGCATTCACAAGCTCGAGCAAACGCACTCATGGTTTAGTGATATTTTCTAGGCAGATGAGTTTCGCTGTGAGACGGATTCGCAGCCCACAGGAACGAGCGGGGTGTCAGTAACGAGCGTAGTCCCTGATCCCTCATCAGATACGTTTGTACGACAGCTCGGCTACCCCCGCTCAGGGCAATTGTCTCGTTGTCCTCACACAAACAACCGTTGGGCGCCCATGTGACACAGCGAGGGGATTTTCAAAGGGTCTGTGGGGAGATAACGAGAAAATTAAATCGTACAAGAAATCAGCGATCGAATGCTGCTTTGACACAAATGGACGCTGCTCGCTTACCGCTTGTGGACCAAAGGGGTGTGCATGTGGCGGGCGCATCACCATAATAGAGAAATATCAGTAAAGTGATGCTTGCGTGATCCTATTGCTAAGACAATGAGAGATAGCAGAATCTGACGAGAAAATCTCATTGTCACCATGTGTCTGGAGCAGAAACTGATCCGTAAGCGATGCGGCAATGAATTCAGGGGTTGGGATCGGGGACGGGACTAGGACCTGCTCCAATGTGGGGGATGTCGACCCGATCGAAAGTGACCCGCAATGGTTTGGGGGCGCATTTAGGTCGCGAATTCTAGTTAAAACGTGTTAGACTATGGCATGTGCCCGTTGCCGGGACTTGATACGTAAGTCCTGTGCGCTACTTTTTTGCCTTGCACCGTTGTGCTGATCCGACCTGATCGCGGCAACAGAGCTGCATGTTGAGGGTCATCTTTGTAGTGCAATCAAAGATGTAAGTTCTACAGTGCAAATGCAGCCGACATTACTAGGATTCCAAATTGTTATGTGACTTTGGCTCAACTATTTTTCCACGGCCGCTGTGAGTCTGGTCGGCACGGCGCCGCCGCACCACGCATTTTTTCATGCAGAGATCTGCAAACTTTCCCAGTTACAGTTGCCCCTTTTACGCCCTGCGCATCTAGAACGCAAAGCAGTCGGCCACGGTTGCTTTTTGTGCCCGTTTATATACAGAAGTGTCGAGACGGGAGGACGTCGAGGGCAGATTCAACTATTAGCCGAAATTCTTTTGTACGTTGCAGCTACTTGCCGCCCGCTCTTTTTCTTTGATTCTTGCAAGAAGGCCGTCATCATTTTATTATTACCGCGATTGATTTTTCTAGGCACGTGGGTCGTTGCTCATTAATAGAATGAACCCTAGAGTTACTATGGTACGTTTTGTGTTGAGTTGATGGGTCAATCAAGCCCTTTTTGGAACGAGTATTCGCTGGCTAAAGTGCCGCGGCGTCCCTGGACGCTTCTCTTGAGTTACTCGCAGTTAGACAATGACATATTAACCTCAGGCCCTTGAATGGACCTTTTGTACACTCAGTCTTGTGTTTTTGGGGCTCAGGTTGTTTTGTAGGCTGCATGTGCTACCCCAGCACCTAAAGAAGCGACCAGAGCTACAACGAGAGGACGTTGTTCTCATTGTGTCACAACTGCTCTTTTTCTGCTGGGTTTCGTGTGACACTTATTCAAACACGCAGGGATTCATGGCAAATGGGAAGAAGACATACTTTGATGAGCTCACTGCGGGCATTATTGGCGGCCCAGAAAACGAGATCAGGGTGCTCAAGGTTGTGTATGCCAGCTCGGTGCCTTACTACTTGAACCTTTGGCTCATCAAGTTTGCCCTATTGGGTCTATACTATCGCATTGTACCCAAGACTATTCCGATGCGAAAGTTTTTGCACTTTACGTTTGCGTTAGCTATTGCGTCTGGCACTTGCATTATCCTACTGAATTTGCTGCTCTGCCAACCAGTGTCGCTAAACTGGCAGCTATCCCCCACCACGCGATGTTACTCGTCAACTGCCTACACTCCATTTATTGTGAGTGTGTGTGTCAACTTCATTGTGGATGTGTGCATTTTTGTAATTCCGTTTCCGGTCATTCGGGCTATTCCCAACTTGACAAAACGACAAAAGTACGGGTTGATTGGTACTTTTTCAGTTGGTGGCTTCACCATCATTATTCTTGTTTTGCGAGCGGTTCTGATTGCCGTCAATGGAGGCGTGGCGCTGGCAGCCGTCTTCACAGCCCTAGAAAGTTTTACATCCATGGCAGTTGCGTGCTTGCCATCGATGCGAAGCTTACTGAGGTGGAAGCCCTATAGTCGGCGGCCCCAGTCGAAGCGCACCGATGAAGAGAGCATAGTGTCACACTCTGGGCCTGACAATCGTGATGATACAGTTGACCACGGAGAGAAGCTGCCTCGCACCATTGTTGGCGGACCTGGCGTTGAAGACGACGATGCCGCGTCGGCGGCGTTTTCGTTCAACGATGAGTTTTCTGACGACAATGTTGAATACCCACAAGATGAAACCGAGACCAACAATGGTCGTCGACCGTCTGCATTCGGGTCGTCGTCATTTAGTAGTCATCGCCATGTGTCTGGGCCGCCGCAAGAACCATTGCCTGCCGTGCCAGTTGCGGATGGACGTGATGCTGGCTCGTTCATACTGCCCACCCATGTGGAGGACGACCGGTATTATCCCGTGATTTAACGAATTATGATGATCTTATTGAAAGCTAAGAAACGAGAATTTCAAAAGGTCCTGCTGTGCTTTTGGACGGCGATGCGCACAAAGTTAGATTACGTCGAGAATCAGTAAACCGAATAGAAAATGGCGCCATAATTGAGATCCAGCGTGGCTTGTGTACCGGGGTTTGGCAGCTGAGGTGTAGGCTAGTGTGGGCTGTCATACTCCGGCTGCGTGTGTCCAAAAGCGTATTCCGCCTCGGACAGTCGTGTGTCGGCGTTGCTAAACCATGTCGGTGGGATAATCCGGACATTATTTCAAGGATGTTTTCCGATATTCACGACTAACGGCGCCAAGACTATCCCTCATTTTCTCCCAGTATATTCTCCAGTTGGAATAGTGTGGAAACACTTTTCTGCGCCGCAGCCGACGGGAATTGAAATTCCTCACACTTGGCTGTTCGAAAAGAAAACCATATAATTAAAATGTCCCTGATGACTACGACTTCTCATATGATCTCCTGGCGAAATCGTATTTTTCGTTACAAGTGGCCGCGGGGGGTCCCTGTTAAAATAACACGCAGCTGCTCATGCACGCACGCACGAGAATATGTGCAGTTCTGAAACAAAAACCGTCGCCAGAATAAGAACGGCTGTTGCGCTGGGTAACTAGCAACGCTTTTCCAGACAAAAAGCAACCCATATGCTTGTTCAATGTATAGCTACTGGGAGGTCGCCATGCCACAAACCTTTAAACTTGGCGGCCTCAGTAAAAAATTTGTACATGCCATTCATTTCATTATACCCGTTATAGCGCCCAGATGTGGTAGTTAGGTCGTTGTGCGTCGTTCACCGAGAGGATGTCGTCGTCATCAGAAGGATGCATCATCATTGCGTCGTAATCCATAAAGAAAGCAGCGTAAGTGGAAACAAAAAGTCCAAATTCACAGCTAATCGAAAGACGAAGGTCCACCAGAAAAGGCTGCCACCAAACCCATTCCTTCGTAGCGCGATCCTTGTCGCGATCGTCGTCGTTGACCGCCAGACGCAGAGGCAGACCGACCGAGCGAGCCCCCGGCACCGGCCCGCGACAAATTGAGCGCCTCATCGTGAGAAATCGAATTGCTGCGTGGCCGTCCATTGATATCTGTAGCGTTGGCAGCACCCAAGGCGGCGGCAAGACTACTGGGTCGCTGGCCTGTGGTCTCACTGTTTGAACGGTGGTGGCCAACACTACGTGGAACAGCCAACCAGCCGCCAGTAGCATGGGAATTATCGCCCGAGGCAGCCAACTGCTCCGAAACCGTCGGCGATTGTGCTGTAGACCCAAGACTGCCAGGTCTTGCCCCCGCCAGCGGCCCCACCGGCGTTCCAGTCTTTGCAGACGGCGGCGAGCCAAACGACCAAGCCCAATCAAGAATAGACCGGCGTCGTTGCTGTTGGTTATCATTATCCAATCCAACTCCTGCCATTGCCGGCGGCCCGCCAGACGCCACTCTGCTGGGCTGGGCAATATCCTGTGGTGCGCTTCTTCGTTGCGCCATGTCAATGATTATTTTTTAAAAAAAATTTTAGCCTAGACGATTTTAATATTCACCCTCTGATGCTTCCAGCCTGTTCTGCCCGTCTGTGAAATTTTCACGTCGCTCCCAATCACTCGTGTCTTGTGAGTTGGGTGCTCTGATAACAAAGGCGGCACCGCTGCTGACCAGCTGCAACGTGGGCTCGGTTTTATACGTTGCTTTACCCCACAAAATGGGTGTTTTTTTGTATATTTTTTTGACATTCTGTAGGTCCGTTGCCATGACAAATTCAACCGCCTCATCACCTGCTTGCCACGCGACCTCTCCGAATCCCTTGGGCAGGCCCATCCCTTTTCGGTTCATGTTTTGCAGGGAGCCGGGTTTCCACATTGCTGGGACGTTGCAAGAGTGCGCATTTGGTAGTAGATGATCCTGTTAGACATTGAGATGCGCAGAGATAGACATTTATTTGAATATTAGCTTTCAATGGGTGGGGAAACTACAAATTCAGAGCAGAAGAAAGTGGGCTTCACCACCTCCGCCGAAGCGCGGGACGTACTGTCTGATTTCCACTGGTGTTTAGTGCGCACAAGTTAAAGAACTTGGAAGACGTGCACAATGACTGTTTCCGGATGGCGCTCACAGGTTGCCACAAAGACATGACGTTGTAGCCATTTGTACCTAGGATCTGACGTCTCGAACCGAGGCACCGTGCGAAAGTACACGAGCGACGGATCGACAGATTCGCCTGCGTTGAGTTTTGCCATAACGTCGGCGCCAGCTGTTCTGATTCCTTTGTTTTCAATGTAGATGGTGGCGCCGTCAGACATCTGGAGCATGTACTTAGCCTCAAGCTCTGTGTGCCCTTGATTATGTATTATTTGGAAGTCGGCTCCCAGCGGCAGGATACTTCCCTCGACGCCATTGAGCCCCATAACGTTTCCGCCCGTGATGGGAATCACTCGCCGCTCTCCACAGCCGACGTTACCAGCAGAATAGACCCGGTCGACAAAGACCTTTAGAGTCATGACATGCTTGGTGTCCAATTGGGGCTGCTGCTGCTTTTCTGACATTGGGGAATGGTTCTTTGAATTTTGTTTTGCCGCGAATTAGGTTCGACTTGGATCAGTGACCTAACCAGCCACCTGGGTGACATACCGTCCACTGTTGCATTGCCCGTTTATGATGATAGCGTAGAGATCAGGCAGCTACGCCCACTCAATTGCGAAACAATGATTCCGAGGTCCCCAATCAGCCCATCATTTTCGAACGACGACAACGTCACTGTAGCCTTTGCAACTCTATTGAGCACAATGCTCGTTGCTTTCTTAAACGTATTTAACTCTCAATAATTATTTTTAGCATAGCTAATTCTTCAAGGGGAGTGCTCTAACGTTGGTCGTGTCGCCCAGTAAATGCGATCGGCTTAGCCGGGAGGTCAGGTCCTGGGAACGACGTTAAAAAAAATTATGTCATATTCTCGCTGGCATCATTGGCGAGTCATATTATGCCGGCGGTGATGGAAGCCGGAGGGGCCGGAGTTTAGTTTGGGACGAGGTAGCTTGGCGCGGGGCCGGCGAGTGAATAGAATCAATTGCCGAGATGAGAGAATCACCATCACCAGAAATAACTGACGATCCAGACGACATCGACGACGTGGCGGACGACCGGTCGTGGTCGTCAGTCCCGGACGGGGTGCTGCGCAGGTGACCGCCGCCGTTTGGCCCAAACACTAGTGCAGCCGGTAACCCAACTCTACGCGTATGTGGAGTCGCACTAGCGGGAGTCGGCGTGGTGGCCGAGGGTGCAATCGGCTGATGACCCCATAAGGAAGGCACCATGCCCCAAATGCCGTGGGTTGGCGTCGTGGCTATAGGGCCATTCGGGGTCTTTGCAGAAGATGATCCACGGCCACTATTTGCCGGTCTCCGTCGTGGAATGCTGAGACCTTGCTGTGAGCTCGACCGGACCCGATCGTGGAATGCTGACACTGAGCGGGCTGGGACTGCGTCCACGATATGCGAAAAGTCTTTGTGATCCAGAAGACGATGTACGAGGCGCTCCAACGATAGGATCAATGCACGGTTGTGGTTCTGCAGAGCCTTGTTCTCAAACCGAAGGCTGTACAATTCTTGGGCTTGTTCATCGGCGGATTTACTGGCGCCGTCTTCACCGTCGCTATCCTCGCTGTTCTCTGCAGCGGCCATTTCGTCGGCCAGACTAAGCGCACCCGTAGGGATATCACCTGTGATAGTTTTCTCGGCAAGCAATAGCTGAAACCCTTCGCTCTCCTCCATCAGCCGCGCGTTGAGCTCACGAAGATGCGTATTCTCGTCACTGATTCGTTCCAGTCGCGTTGCTGACTCTTTGGTTACGAGGTCCAATTGCTGCTTGACCATATCAAGCTCCATTCGCAGGCTGCCATCAGGGTCGTTGCCCTTTTTACCTTTGACACTGACGCCTCCTAGAGAAAATACAGATGCCACTGGGGAGGGTGGGCCATTGTTGTGAGTAGCAATCGACCCTGGAAGCGTCATCGATCCGATTGAAGATGGAGATACTGGCTGCGGTGGTGGCTTGTCGAGGCGATATGCATCCAAAGCTGCAGTCAGCTCCGCTTCCTTCTTGTGCCACAACGCCTCCTTGTCCAGCCACTGCTGCTGTTCATTAATGTAATTCATAAGCTCTCGAGACCGTTCGTCCTCCATTTCATTGCGCTTGCGTCTTGTCAGAGCCAGCTCCTTTTTAATTGCTACTGTATCTTGCTTGAGCGCTTGTATTTCCTTGGTCTTGCCATCTATGTCCTCCTCGAGCTGTTCCACTGTCATCTGCGTCTTTGCCAATCGAGCCTTTGTTTCTGTCAGCACCTTTTCTAGTCGTGCCGCCTCCATTTCTTCGAGGTCCAGCGCCTGTCTCAGGCGCTCATTTTCGCCAGCCAAGTCTACCCCGGGACCCTTTGGACTGGCCCCGCCAAATATACCGTACTCGCCGCTGCCACTGCTGCCCATGGGCGAACCCCGAACAAATGTGCGAGGAGACAGTGATGGCGCAAACTCCAGGCTATTATAATCGTTGGATAGCCGCCGCCGCCGCGATCTCGTGCCTTGTCCTACTGCCAGTTGCGGTGGGCGCTCTAATTCCCGTGGCGCTGTGTCGTCTCCTTTCGCCATCTTCTATAATATTTTTGTTCAACCCGCGTGGGCCATTCAATACATCCTCTACTGCTGATCTGCCATTAGAAAACCGGTCTCTTACGATACGTCACCAAGTCCCCATGCGACGAGTCTCGCAGCAAGTCACACAGTGTCTATGCGTTTTACTTCCAGGGGATCGCTAGTCTCCGAGTGTCCCGTCATAACAACCTCGGAGCTAAATCGTCCGCGGTGAAATAGCCTCGGGCAAACACAACAAGCACTGCTTTAGCAGCCGCCACACGCAGTGTTGGTGCCGATCTCGGTCCTCGTCTGTCGTTTGCGAAAGCTTTCACCATATACTAGCCCACCATTCAAAGTTATAAATCACATGGCGTCAAATCCACCTCGAAATTCCAGACTGGCGCCGTTCATACACTATCTTCAACCGACCAGGGGGGACCAATAGCTCTTTTTGGTCATATACTTACCTCGTCAGCTCCTCCCGTTGGCAACCCAATACAACAAGACGAGTGCAATGTGAGCGTACAAATCGCTGTGTCACACGCGAACTTGGACGAATCTCGCGCCAAACACGTTCACAGCCACCTGTCACTCTACGCGACTTTGGTGTCCAACCGCTCGACAAAGTCAATATAGGCTTGCGAGCGATTTTGCTAACAAACAAGCAATCACGTAATCAAGCAGGGTTTCTAAACCGTATTATCACAAATCTCGCACCGACGGCGGCCGTGGCTGACGTCTATGTTGTGGTTGGGCTAGTATATTTGGATTTTAGGTCGGCCATTGACTAGGTATGCGCCGCATGTTCCGCGGCCGGTGAGGCTAATTTTATCCAAAAAGATACTGATTGTGCAAAAATGGCTAGCCAGATCCACAGAAAAAAGCTTATCCGCCGTGTACGATCTAGTTCCTCGGTAGCGTGTGGTGTGACGGTGCGACCTGCGCCAGCGATATCTGTCCAACTTGATCGCCCGACGGCGCCGGTGTGTATGGTTGGGCCCTTGGTAATATGGTTGAACAATTGCTGCTGTTTTTTGCCAGCTCTACGCGCGTCCAGCATATCATGCGGGTCTGCAGCCTCTATCACCCCACGGCTCCGGACTCTGGTAGAAATTGTCGTTCGTTCTTTGGAGGCTGCGACTCTGAATCTTATCGCGCGGATGCGACCTGGCCGCATTAAAAACGGAGCTGTTATGATACCTCTTGACATTGAGTGGCTGGTGGTACGGGACTTTGAAGCGTCGGTATGATTTCACAATGCATTGCAAAATATCAACACCAACTCCACAAGCCTGGTGGCTTGAGAAAGCAACCTCGTCAACAAACTTTGTACTAAATGCGCCAGATCTCTCGCTAAGGAATGCTGGACCAAATCTCACCAATCGATCTGGCATTTGCCATTGCCAGGGGGCGTCTTGCGCATACAAATCTTAGTCGCACTATTCCCAGTTGGGAAGCATCAAACTGCAGCGCTGCAAGTATCCGGCAGCATGTGACGGGTACCAAGTATTGGAATAATATCAAAGACGGCGCAGAGCATGGTTACCCCCGCATTGATCTTCCTCCTCCCACTTCCGCTAACTTGCAGCCATCAACAACCCGACCCCAGAGTTTATGTGAAAAAACGCATTCGCAGAGGACCCAATGATGCCGATGGCCGAGCAGGAGGTCGCTGCAATGTCTCGCTTTGCGTTCGCGGGTACATGCCAATATCAATTTGAGTGGGCGAGCGAGTTCGTAGGCATCTCAAATCACAGTTTCTTGTGGCCATTTAGTTGGTTCCGTGGCAAAGAAGCTAAGGCTATTGTATTTGCATGAATTATTATAATCTTGGACTGGGCCAAAAAAGATAGATGGCCGCCTCGGGAGTCAACCAAATTACATTCCCTTGGTTGCATACCCAGATATCCTTATAGCAAGAGGTTTAGGTAACTATAGCTAGAGAGGTGCATCTTCAACAAATCCGATATGGTGTAGTGGCTAGCACACGACGCTCTCACCGTCGAGACCGGGGTTCAATTCCCCGTATCGGAGCTTTTTTTTACATTACCATAGGTTTTTGCCCGTGACGAATGCCGGTGGTAAAGTTAGAGCCTGGTTTGGAGCCTGGTTGCTGCTTGAACTCAAATATTTCACATGGCAAAAATTACATCCAATTTGTCACTCAGAGTCCGCCAATGGCGTGGCTCCCTTCCTAAACCGGTTAACCCAACGAGCCTTGATTCAACTTTTAACAACCAGTCCCTGGTGGCGTTTCAGATCTTCCCAAGCATAAATAGAGTCATTTCTGCTATGCTGATGCCACAGTGGACTTGAAAAAGTCGCAGATATTCAAAATAGGAACCAAGCTTTCTACTGCATTCAAGCCGTCCAAAGTATGTATGCGCTTCTCTTTGCTAATATCCTAGGCTAGCTTTCTCATGCTCACCTCAGATGAACGCTGACGCGGATTGCGGCCATGATGACAAGAACCTCGAACAGCTCCGTGGTGACTTCGAGAAGTTCAAGGAGGATACTGCCAAATTTCGCAGGGTGCTAGTCTCGGGCGATGGGAGCGGCATTCTCGAGAAGATTCAGGCTGCAGCTGAGCGCCTAGCTGGCGATGGGGGTCGCATGAGTCCCGCCACAAAGGCCTAGGCAGGTATTCATCATCCAAAATATTTTTTTCTATTCCATATCAATTTTTATATATTATTTTTTTATTTCACACTCGAGACTCGTAATCTATTTGCGCCTAGTAGCCCAGCTGCCTCCAATCTAACCAGCAATGCTGCATGATCTTTAAGGGGGAATGTTGCTGATCTAGATCATGGGTGGGATATGCAATTTATGCATTTCTGTGCTCCGATTCCTAATTTGGAAATGTTGTGACTGCTATGTTGACAAAAATCTAATCTCATACTGAGATGTACGCAGAAAGCAGGCGAACCGCCAGCCGACCCAAGCGACTCTGGGAGAGATATTCGGACAGCAGCACTTTCGACATTAGACCAGCCAAAAATGAAGGTTTCGCACGGTAAGTAGAAACAGGTTAATTCTGGGCTTTGATGAGCGATATCAGGTACTAGTGGAGGCTCGCAGGTGCGTCGACATACTAAAGCACTCTCCAGGAACGTCATGGTGTTGTGGCAGGTGTATATTCCGGAGCCCAAATGGAAGACACATTTCCTCGGATTATCAGTAACCACGGCTTTGAAGGAATTTCAACTACGTTACGCTTGAAGCGGTGACTTTGGTGTTTTTGATACGACGATTCTAAGAGCTTCTAATTGGAAATATGGGGAGAAATACGTGACAAGGGAATCGCCGTTTCATCTGCGACGATGAGCGTGTATATTTCTTGAAAACCATTGCTAACAGTAGACGTTTCCTCCTCGCGACGAAAGGCCCGCAAGGCCCACTTCACTGCTCCGTCGTCGGAACGACGAAAGATCATGAGCGCTCCGCTCTCCAAGGAGCTCCGTGCTCAGTACAAGATCCGATCGCTGCCGATCCGAAAGGACGACGAGGTCATTGTTGCTCGTGGCTCGCACAAGGGCCGTGAGGGCAAGGTCTCGCAGGTCTACCGTCTCAAGTACGCCGTTCAGGTTGAGAAGCTCACCAAGGACAAGGCCAACGGTGCCTCTGTCCCCATCAACCTCTCGGCCTCCAAGGTTGTCCTCACTAAGCTCAAGCTTGACAACGACCGCAAGGCCATCATCAAGCGCAAGGGTGGCGTCATTTCGGAGTAAACATCTCATCTCCTCTACACGCCAAAAATATGTATTACGCTAATGATCTGTACATTGCTGAGGTATTTCTAACTCTTTGGGGCTGGGCTCGGCGAAGAGTAGTTTTAAATAGCTGCGACGCGGTTATTTTCGTGGGTGTAGTGTTGTATTAGAAGGATGGGTGTGTAGCTTGAGATGGCACCAAATAAATTATGCAGTATATTGCATGGATTCCACTTCATGCACGCGTTGGAGTAGATCTTCACTCTGTCAACACGACGACGCCCATGGAAACTTAGACACCGCAGTTGAGATGCAAAATGGGACTGCTTACTATTCTGCGTAAGCAGAGATTAAGGGATAAAGAGGTCCGCGTTCTTATGTTGTAAGAAGAGCACAATTTGAGAGCTAGAGATGACTAGTTTTGGCTAACATTACAGAGGTTTTGATAATGCCGGTAAGACGACAATTGTCAAATCTATCTTAAATCAGGATATGAAGGAAATCAGCCCGACACTTGGGTTCAATATTCATACAGTACCACTCGCAGAGTACGTAGTTGAAGTGCTCTAAGACACACCACGAAACTGACTGTAGCTATCGGTTAAACATATGGGACGTTGGCGGCCAGTCATCACTGCGTCCGTTTTGGCGAAACTACTTTGAGAAAACCGATTTCCTTGTTTGGGTTATTGATGTCAGCGCATTGCAACGTCTAGAGGAGTGCAAGCGCGAGCTCCACGCAGTACTAAATGAAGATCGGCTGATAGGTGCGGGACTGCTTATTTGGGTTAACAAGATTGATACCCTTGGAGACGACAAGGTTCGAATTCTTGAAACGGTCACTGCTGTCCAACGGGTGAGTCTAGCATCGGTGTACAAGAAGTATGTCCAAGCTGGCTGACGACAGGAATTAGATCTCGATAGTATTCAGCATCACAATTGGAAACTCCTCGGGTGCAGTGCCTTTACAAGGCAAAACCTCGACAAGGGACTAGAATGGATAATTGACGAGGTTAAAGGCCGGCTATACCTGCTGGACTAATACCTTTGTTGTTGAGATGAAACCAGATGTTGCATATGTAGATACTGATTTATAATAACTAATCATGAATTTCATCACCAAAGGTTAACAAACTAGTCTCGAGGTAAACCTCCAGAAACAAACTGGCTAGCAGGAACAACTGTATTGAGAATGAGTAGCATGGATTACGAGGTAGAGGACGATGAGGATGATCTTTTTGAGGATGCCACCGAAGGAGATGACGGATTGGACACTGGAAACGCGTCTGAACAAGCGGCCGAAGACCAACCCGATGAAGATACACAAATGGTAGATGCAGCGTCTGCTGAAGAGGAAGTAGATGCTGGCGATAATGGCTCAACTAGAAAGGGCTTGTTTGCGGAAAATGGAAATGGAGTCCTGGCGGGGGGGTCGACAGAAGCGTCTTTGTCGTTCCATTCCAGATATGCCCAAGAGCCATCACAAGAAGCAGCAGCAGCAGCAACGTTTGACATCGTCCCATTTGCAGCCCTTTTACATGGTGGTCCTGTGTATTGCATGGACTTTTCATGGGG